>WTSP01005448.1:22101-44783 GCA_025331215.1 Actenoides lindsayi | reverse complement strand
GTTGGGACTTTGCCGTACGAAGAACGCGGACGGTAGGGCTCTTTGCAGGAGACCTCTTCTACCCCCCCCCCCCCCCCCCCATTCCCCTAAAGAGTGGAGAATCTGTGTCCGTTCCTTTCAAATCTATCAAGCTCTTCAGGGAAGTTTATTTCAAAGACAGTATAAAGAGATGTTGTGAAGCCTTCTGATCTGGAAAACTAGCAGTCATGAGCTCACCGATTAAAGATGTTACTGGAGAGAGGTGAGGTTGGATATGTGGGCTTGCTGGGTGTATTTTCCCTAAGCCACCACGCTGCATTGCTAACTGAGAGATTTGGGAACTTGATGCTGATTGGTGCAGTGGGATTCCCAAAGCTTTGTGCTGAGCCAAAGCTCTATTCCCTGCTTTGTACTAAACCACTCTGAGGTATGCTAAGGCTGTTGGGTGTTAGAATACTGGCTTGTTCTGCAGCTCTTTTCTTTCTGGATGTTCTTTTCTAAAGACTCAAGTTGGCCGAAGAGCCATGTTTGGGAAAATAGCACTTCTAGTACAGCCAGAATAGATAAATTTCCCTTTGATATACAAATGAAATGGACATAGTTCATGCAGGATTGCTCCAGTGTTGAGGCACAACCATGCAGAGGTGTATCATCCCACCTGCTCTTGGCTCCTGCCCAGAGCTCACACTGTTCTCTGCATGAAGGCTGGACTAGATGACCTTTAAAGGTCTCTTCCTACCGAAACCATTATATGATTCTATAGAGCCATAGGATCTTTAAGGTTGGAAAAGACCTCTTAAGATCATCAAATCCAGCCATCTACTGAGCTTTTGGTTTCTACACCATGTCTTGAAGTGCCACAGCTACGTGATTTTTGAACGCGGTCTGCTCATGAGCAGCTTGTGTCCCTCCGTATCAGTTACTTCTGACTGGTCCCTCTGACAGGAACATGTGACATGAGAAAACTGTTCCTCCACCGGCAAGTACTTTACAGTTAATTAGGTCTAATACAAAACAGAGAGAGATCCTTTTCAGCCGGGCACAGATTTTTCCCCAGGGCGAAACTAACATCGTGCATGTCTTGCTGTGTACACGTACGCATGCTGGGAGATGTCTGACCTCTTCCTTTCTACAACAAAGAACAATGAATGCCAGAAGATGTTGATGTACTTTCTCTCCTTCAACCCCAAGTCTGAAGTTGCTGCTTTACAGCGATTGCTGTATCCTGTTTCCGTTGGGTCGGTGACATGTAAAGCAGTCAGGTGATGACCTGGAATCAGAATAGATGTTATAGCCCCAAATATTTGTTTCTAGCGGTATTTAACGCTCCCTGTTCAGCCTAAGATAGCAAGTCCATTTTTCTTATGGTAGTTCTCATGTAGAAACTGGCTTGCAAGATGCTCCAGTTTAAACCTGAGCTGATGCAAAGAAGTAAGCTAAACCATCGAGAGGTTGCCGATGAAGTGAATGCATTTTTGGTGCCAAGAACAGCTTTGAGAGGATGCATGTATCTCCTGCATCCTCATGGCTTGGAGAGGAAAAACGTTCAAGTGTTTTGTGAAGACTCACCTTTGAAGAACCGCCTCAGAAAAGAGTCAACTTGTTTTGCTCCTGCGATGTGAATTCTGAGGAATCATTTCTAAAGGATCTAATGGTTTAGGTTCTGAACACCTGGGCAACACTTAATCAAGGAGTAGCAAAGGTAGAAGCTGCTCATGGTGTGCAGGGTTTTGGTACTTGCTTTTCAGTGTCCTGTAGTAGGAACCCAGATTTGTTGAGGTTCAGATTCTGTCATCTTGGAGGCTTTTTTTCCCCCTCAGGAGTGCATGTATGAAGTAGCTAATTAAATTTTTCCTTGGGCTTGCATTTGGGATGGAGAGGTATGTACAAACTACCTCCACAGCCTGGGATGGTATTCACGTTTGGCAACAAGGAAATAAACTGTGGTTAAAGAGAGACTATTTAGGCAAATCTCTGGTTTTAATAGCTGAAAATGTTGGCAGAAAGTCTGCTTAAGAGTAGAGGTTTTGACAGTTATTGATCTTTATTTTGTAAGTTTTGCCTCAAGCAGTGATCTGGTCAATGAAATTTTATCAGTGATTGGGGTTTTTTTTACCCTCAGCATAACACAGTTTTGATCTCCTCAAAGTTTTCACTCAGATAGGGGCTTTTAATTCCCACTTCTCAGATCTTGTTCAACTCTAATTGATTTGGACTGGTTTCCCATTAAAAAGTCCTTTTTTTACTAAGAAAATAAAATCTGGGGAAAGTGACTTTCCTCAATGCTCTCTATAATGTTATAGTTGTCACTAACCTGTAGAAATCATAACAAAGTCACATCACTGCTAAAATATCATGACTGAAACAGTGGCATCTGATGCTGAAAAACATGAGCTACTACAATGTAGTAGCTCAGGCTTTTTGCTCCAATAGCATGCTGGCTTCTGCTCTTTGCCTTCATTTTGTCTTACTCCAAAAGAGCTAATACTTTGGTCCTTGGAGTACTTGCAGGGATGCAGAAAGAATGGGTTTAAGTTGCACTACAGTTACGTAGGTAAGTGTCAACCCTATTTTCTTTGTTTGCCCAGACAGGTATTTTTGGGATGGCTTTGCTTTGGATTGCAGCTTAACAAGAAACTGTCATAAGCATGGTCAGAATTACAAAAGGCTAGAAAAAATTTTCCTCATCCATAAACTGACACTATGTTACCCCAAGGGAGGGAAGGGGAAAGGGGGGAATAGTTTAACAAATCTTTTTGTTATCACTGTAAGCTCAGACACTAACTTTCTTCCATGGCTTTCATTGTATTTTTATATTCTTTGGCTACTCTATTGGGACCTCCCAAATATCCCATTTAGAATAAAATTAAACAACCCCTATCCATTTTCTTCTGCTCTGATACCTGGACAAACAACAAAATTTGGCAAGTATTCCCTGCTGTCTGTGTCAGGAACTCGGGACAGTGATAGATGTTCCAAGAATTACCTTTATTTTTTATGGACTCTGAGTAGTTGCCATTTCCGTGATACCTAATGACAGCATGTTACCTTACTGACCTCTTTTGGCACAACACACCGAAACTGCTTAATCATTTTCCATCTCTTTTTAATGCCATTAGTGCAACTACCATGTTCTCTGCTGCCAGTGGAAGTGACGGGCTAAAAATAGTATAGGCTGACTGTACCTGCTGTCGATTTTACCATCTAGTCGTTGTGCAGACATGGAAATTGGGACAGGTGAGCATCACAAACCCTGGCTGCCAGTTGGCATGGGAACATTCCAGTCGCTCATCATGACTACAAGGAGTGAAATTAGCTGTGCCTAGGAAAACATCATCTGGTCTGTTAGCTACACTCTTCCAAGTCAGGCAGTATTCTTATGTGTATGAGGCAGACAAGTATTTTTGTTCCACTGTGCAGGTGCTTCCATTTCTTCTAACTACATCAAAAGTGAGACATAACAATTTTTACCAGTTTCCAGGAGGGGAAAAAACCCAACCAAACAACAAACCAAAACCCAAAGCAGTTACTGACATTCAGATTTGTTGCTTCAGTTATCGATTATCTATGATAATGTTTGACAGCATTTCATTAGGTTCTTTTACAGAATATACTTGGACATCTCAGTGAAAGGCCTTTTCTTGTATAATTTTTTAATGTCCACTGCTGCGTTCTTGGGTTTGTGGGTTGGGGTGTGTGTATTTTGTTTCTTTTTTTTTAACTTGCAATATTTACAAGAATGGCAGAGCTTGGAGGTTTTGGAGCATCACCAAATTGCACCATCAGAAAGCCTGGGGGTCAGTGTCCTAATCAGTACCTCTCAAGAGGAGATGGCTGGCCAAAATTCGGTCTGTTGTCACCATTCTTGGCTTGGTGGATATGCAAATAAAGGGGAAAAAAAAGTTACTGCAGGTTGTGGATAACTTTATTTTGCATCAATAGACCAAAAATAGCAAGGGAAAGAACCATCTGGGAGCAATTTACTTAAAAATAAAAAGGCTTCAGTATTTCTTCTGAGACATCTGCTGCATGGCTAAATTTTTAAGGTGTTTTGGTTTTCTTCAGGGTGAGATTAGATGGTAGGAAGGGATTGGGTCAAATTGCACTGTTGTTCTACCCATGTGTGTTCTGTCTCATCTAGTGTGATAGGCTTTGGTGCAAGCTGACCCCTAGGCAAAGGGTAACAAAAACTGGAGAGGAGAAAGCTGGGCAATGTCTCAGCAGACTTTGTACTGGGGAAGGACTTGCTCTGGCTGCTTTAGTTCTGTGGAACTTCTCTGAAAGGGACGGATCAAAACTGTGCTGTTCTGGCTGTTGTATCTGAAGTACTGCTTTCCTCCCCCTCCCCAGCCCTGTTTCCGTTGCATCCATTCCTGATGGCACACAACAGCAAGCTGTGAGAACTGGCTTCTTTCCTAAAATCAAACTTGTAAAATCATCTCCTCCAGAAATCCAAAGCATGGTCGTGTGGTGTTGATCACTTTTGTTGTCCTGTGAAAAGACGTATTTGTTCTTCAGAGCAGTCTGGAAGACGAAGGTTAAAGGCTGAATTTCTCCTGTGCTTTTTCTCGGGCTGAATCTCACCCAAGAGATCAAGCAGATCCAGGCTTTGTCTTGGAGGCCTTTGCAAAAAAGGATGAGCTCTACTTGGGAATATGTGACAAAAGCCATGAGATAAATGACTGATAGGAGAAATATGAGGGAGGAAGATTGTTTTTAACTTCTATTTCATTCTGACCCCTAAACAAAGCACCCAGTTGTTCCTTTAGGTTTCCTATATTACATGAAAGTAATACCAAGTAATGGAGGGGAAATTGTTCAGTCTGAACATGTTAGCCCGTTTCCTTCCAAGTGTGACGAGAGCACAGTGTCTCCCCTCCAGTGCTACTCTAGACCCTCACAGAAAAACCCTGGGTCTTTGAAATTCTTTGTGTACCATCTTGCTTATCAGAGTAAGAACTCTTTTTGTTGTTATTGTGGTTTGGTTTTGTTGTTGTTTGCTGACTGGCATGGCACCCATGCCATGTAAATATGTTAGAAGTGGCTGCTTCTCTTGTCACTGAAAGGGAAACGTAACGCTGGGGGTAAGTCACCATCATTTGATTCCAGCCTTTCTGCTACTTTTCTTACTACTAACTGAAAAGTAAAATCACTGAACAGAATTAGTTCTGTTCTAGCTGAAACCAGGCCACACACTCAGCCTTCCTAGAAGAGAATTTGTCAAGGTAAAGGATGTGCAGGTAATTACAAGTCCAAGATTTAAATTTAGAGCTAAGCTAACGTTTGAATGCGTATACGCTGTCTGTGCTCTGTGTCTTCAAGCCTGTTCTTTATTTCAGGTAATGGCAAGTGATATTTCAAGGTGAAACTTTGCATCTTAGTATTTATTAAGTAACTTCATTTGCACTAACGTTATTTCTCTATTTATTTGTATCGTTGTGGAGTCTCAGGCTTGGACCAAAATAATAAGTCTGTCCCATACTCTGAAAACATTTTAGTGTACTGTTTCTGAATGTGGTCCTTGGGTCAGCCCTGTAATGAAGGCACTCTGGTTTTTCTGCCCATATGGCTTTCTGGTGAACAAACTGTCATGAAAGCAAAATAAAACCCTTTAGGTCGTTCTAGAAGAGCTTTCAGGGGAAGGGCTTTTTACCATACCAGAAGCAAGGCACTTGCCAACTGCATCCACTAACAGCTGCTCTGAACCTCCATGCTGCATTCTCTGAAAATGCTATATTAGGTTGTACAGGACTGGTCAGAGTTCTGATTTTCAGAGCCAGGTAAATGGTTATGGAGAGATCCCCTTTGCATTTAGCCTAGAGCTGCAATTCCATAAGGAATTGTAATTAAAAGGATAGTTTGGAATAGATAGTGTTTTTGCAGCTGCCCACATCTGAAAGAAACAGTAAAACAGTATTTACTGGTGGGGTCAGCCCTGCTTTAAGAAAAAGTGCATGTGTCCATTTGGGTTTTTTTAAATAAGCTTTCATATATAAATATCTATTTGTCTCAGTTGTCATGGCACTCCCAGAACTCTCACTGAAGTTTTTACCTGGCTTGTATCTGTCTGAAAGTTCACAATTCAGCAAGTCCAGGTGCTATTGTCATCTACACCCGAACCAAATGCTGATGTGCTGGAGCCTCATAACTTTCTGAAAACTGGATATCTAATAAGGTTTGTGGTTTTACTTTCTCTTAATGTGCCCTCTTATTACAGATCAAGAGAGTACAAGGCTCTATGAGACCAGAAAGCAGCTGGTGCATTTTCTGGAGTGTCCAAATAGCAGATATTTGGTCAAGGCACCAGTGAAACAAGGACTTTTTGTTAGCACTTAAAAATAATAGTAAGGATGATCACAATGCAAAATGAGAGGCGCTGCTTGTGGTGCTCTTCAACTTTCAGCTCATTGTTTCATATAAAAATATATAGTTGGTTTTTCTTAGTTTTGGGGATCTTTTGGTAGGGAATATTTTTGATAAGCATGACAGTTTGTCTGAAAAGCCCCTGCAGACAGGAAGACTAAGAGATGATAATTCAAGTCCTGGGAAAATATAGTCCAAAACTTTAAACTGAGTCTTACAAAAAGTCTAAATAGTCTTTGTGTGACTTTTAGGATGAAATGTCTTACAATTTATTTTTTTTTAAGCTTCTCAAGCTAGCAGTGTTGGGACACACTTGGCGTCATAAGCCAAGTATAAATAACCTAGCTTGAAGTCTGACAGCAGCCTGATGTTTCATCTTGGCTAATCAGATCTGCTCCTCTTCTAGCTGTCCTATGCTGTGAGAACAGATTCACAGCTTGCAGGGACCCAGGCACCTGTGCTAGTTGTGAATGAAGTTGTTATTCCACCACTTCTCTACACAGAAGTGTACAGAAGACACAGTATTAAAGGCATTCTGGGACTATCTCTGGTTTTTATTACTCCTTTTCTATGAAACAACTCTTATGTAGATAGCTTTTCAGGCTGTTACATAAACCTAGTTTTGAAGTATTAGTTTTTAATGTTTTCTAGATTTTTAAATTATTTTTTTTAACTAATGAATTAAATATACTATGGAAAAACAAGTAGACTTTTCCTCCTTAGCCCAGAAAAAACATCCTATAAACTTAGAAGAGTGCTGTCCAGGCAGATGGGAAGGTAATGTATTGTGTCAACAAACTTTGTTAGCTGTGTTGAGTTTCCTTACTCCAGTTATAAGTTGCTTTACGCTGTAATTTTCTGTTGTACTTTTATAACCCTTGGGACAAGGTATTGTGTGTAGGACAAATACTGCCTTATGTCCTTGCTGATGTCTGTCATTTTATTAACTTAGGGTGTTTAATCAGTCTTGGCTTGAAGGACAGGTCCCGGTCAGGTGATGTTGTTAAACATACAGTCAGAGTGTCCTTGGAGAAGAAAAAGGAGGAAAATGGTAGGCTTTGTTGCCTCTGCCCTGCCAACAGACACAGAAAAAATACAGGGGATAAAACATATGTGAAAGTCTTGAGCATGCTCTCTATCGCCCTTGCTCAGCAGGTGTTCAAGAAGTTCATTACCGATCGATCATTTGTGCTATGTATTTGATTTCTTCTTGAAAGTAAGACTTACCTTGTAGCTTTGGAGGAGACCAGAGCTTTGTTTTTAATACCCCTGTCGAGGCAATCCTGGTCATCAGTTAAAGGCTTCAGATATCTGGAGTTAAAAGTGGAGAATACTGAAGATGATGTGAACTCGTACCACTTAATGTTGGCTGCAAAGTGGAGAAGGAAGTGGAAAAGATTCTGAAGCCAATTGTGAAAAGGTGTTTGAAAGAGAAAATAGGCTGTAAAGGGCACTAAGGCAAATACCTTTTAAAAACAAGCAAGCAAAACACAAAATGCTGCTTTAGGGTGTCACTCTGGTCTAGTTACCTTAACATATGTTTGAGGAGAACCTTAGAGCTATGATAAGATTGGACTCCAAATTTGATAAGTCAGAAGCCAAGTGCACCCGAGATCCCCACTGCAGATGGGGATCCTTTGCTGAGCAGTTGTGCTGGCATTTGGCTGGTTTTTGGCTGTCAGGAGCAGCGCTGAAAAGGTGAATGGACAATTCTTGTCAATAAATTAGGTAATATCACCATTGAAATTTAGAGAAGAGCAGCACGTACCTGTACGAGCTGTCAAAAAGCTTTGCTTTGGCAGCTCTGTGGCTATTAAGCAATGACACTAAGAGTTAACAGTCTAGGCTGCAAACTGAGTTTGCCCAAAGGGATTTTCACCTCTAACTCTGGTGTTTCTTTTTCTTTTTCCTGTTATTTAATCAACCTATGTTCTGACAAGGCTTAAATAGTCAACTATGAAATCATAAAAACAGACTGTCATTTCAATAGGTGTTGTTATTATTTAGAGCAACTTTGTCTAGAGCCTGAAGTATCCACTGAAATAAGATACTCCCGTATTTCATTCAAACATTCACATTTAGGGGATAAATAACCAAATCATCTAAATGATCGCACTATTTATAGAGCTCTGAGAGTAACTCTCATGAAGGTGACTTCTAGGAAGGAGAAGCTAACACATGACATTGAAAAAGCAGTCAGACTTTGGAAGGAGAACTTTCTGTTCGAGATGTCTTGATGTTGATCCCAGATTGACAGTCTTGGGAAAACTGCTGTGAGAAAAATACCCTAGGAATGTTCAGTTGTCAGCATGGATGATGAAGTGAACGTGGAAATTCACCGAATCACTAGTTGCTCTTGAAGTATTTATGCATGTAATGGATGAAGAGGACTTGGTGAGTGTTTGCATAGCCATAGGAAAGACGCGATCCAGGTCAGAAAGGAAAGCAAAAACTGAGAACAAGGCACGCGTTAAATTGTACAGACATGAGGAGACTGAAATATCACCCAAACCCAGCAAGAAGTCTGGTTTATTTCTAGCTCAGAGTTACGTGGATGGTGAATTAGGTGGGCTAAACAAGGCTTGTTTATGCAGGATACCACCAAATGACCCTTCTTTGGTGTTACTTGTGCACCTGTGGGAACTGTCATGCCTTGTCTTCATCAGACATGAGAAAATCACAGTGGGTTCCCCTGGACACCAGTCAGCACTCATGAAGGGGCACAAGAAGTGGCACAATATATTAGGAATACATGTTTTACAAACTCAAGTATTTCGTCGTGCCTTTAACTTTTTAATTTATTTTTATTTTTTACTGTCTGGTCTATTCAATGTTTTTATATAAAGCAGCAGTCATACATACAGAGGCAGGGATTTGGGAAGCAGCATGCTTCTGTGTGGATACCACTATCTCACTTTATACTTCTTTTTTTTCCTCTTGGCTAGAAGGCTTTAGAAGAAACAGAGTACTGCATGTAGGCGAGGCGCTCGGAATAACAAACATGCCTCCTGGATAGAAAATGCAGACTGCCTTTGACAGCCCTCCAAGGTTTATGCTATCAGCCAAATTAGCAGTGTTCCAATTAAAGCAAAAAGCTACGTTGCCTAGCACATTTCATAGCTGGGATCTCAGAATTACTCAGAAGTCCTCTGTGGCTGCTGCTGCTTAGTGACCTGAACAAGCTAGTGTATTAGACAGCCAGGGGAAGTGGCAACTCCTCCATCCCTTGCCAGTGCCCTTGTCTTCCCTACTGTGCCAATGGACCCTCCCTCCAAGAGTCAAGGGGTGGAAAAAAAGTGTTCTCTGGTCTGGGGGGTTGTGGGGCTTTGGGGGGTTTTATTTCCTTGTAGGGGAGGGGATGACCCATACTTAATGCAGTTTAACATTTGAAGACAGAGCAACCGTTCTGAGTATCCACACATGAGGCAGGTGCTGCATTTGGACACCTGAACTTGGATGTGTTGATGCAGAAACACTTCTTTCTTAAGCCTCATGATGTGACTGGAACACTTAACTGGTGGTGGGAACCATAGCCTGACAAACACTTCTTTCCACAAATATTTATCTGAATACTTGTGGGCTTTGTTTGTACTCTGAGTCCTGCCCGTGTTTCCTTTCAACAAACGCCCAAGGAACCAGTGCTGCTTGCAGGAATATACTTGGGACCTTTTAATTCTTAGAGCAGTGATTGGCAAGAGTTCACAGAAAGCAAGACTTGGTTTCAGAAACGCAGCATTTACAGCCCAATAAAAAAGGCTGGTTAATCATCTGAATATCAGTGTGTGCTTTTGTGCATTTTCAAGGTACCTTATATTATGAGTATGGTTCCTGAATTATCTGCTGGATAATTATTGTACATAACTTTTGTTTAAAAAAATATTTAACACGTTAAAAAAATCTAAGATGACATTCACAAGATATTACTGTTCTTGTTTCATATACTTCTTTTAAGCTGCCCACATAGTTTTGAAATCTACTTTTAATAAATGGATATCTCGAAACATCGATGACATTTTCCCTGTGTAAGTAAAGCTACTTCTGCTGAAGCTGAAGATGTGTTCTTATATGTTAGTAGTGATTTTATATAGTTATGTGATTGATCAGCCAGGAGAGGACAACACTTCTGCATAGCCTGCACAGGGAGCTGTAGTTTGGATGTCTCCATTCCAAAAACTACAGGGTAGTGCACCTAAAAAGGGTATTTTTTTCACAGACTGCCTCCCTGCACTTCAGAACCACCTGCAGTCCCAGTAGCAACTGATGAAACTACCATCAGCAATGTCAGTCATGGGAGAAATAGTTATGTTTTAATTCAAGTGAGGCCTTTTAGTAAGGAGTCCCCGTGAACAGTGTATTCTATTCGCACTCCCAGCATGGGAGCAGTCTTGGCACAGAAATAAATAAAGGTGGTTTCACAGTCCAGATTGATCCAGATTTCAGCTAATTTTCTGCTTTAAAAACTGCTTTAGACCTCTTGCATCTTTTTCTGAAAAATTATTTGAATTCCAAATCCCTGAATTTGCTAAAAGGATGTACTCAAGTGAAAGATTCTGGAAGTTAATCTTGTCCTTTATCTGCAGGTCACTTGACTGAATTATTTTGAACAAAAACTGACAGAAAATAGCCTTACATCTCAGAATAATTCTTGACTTTCCATTCTTCTTATAGGCTTTCATCTATTTTTCCCTTTTTCTATACATCTGTAGATAAGGAGCCTGGCTCCAATTCTCCAGGAAGAATCTAACAAGACTTTTTCTTAATGAAAACAGGTTGGTTGGGTTTTGTGGCTTAGCTTTGATTTTGCTTAATCTAGTCTTAAGGCCCTTAAAAAAGTGACAGCTAAATTATTGGCCGTGCTGTGTTGAGAAGCAAATTATTCTGGGTTCTTTTTATTTAAATACAAAAGTGTAGATTAACTTCTCACTAAAGCCTGTAAGAGAACCATAATTTACTGGGGTTTTAAGTTCTTTTTGCTGTGTACAAAAATACCACTTTACAAATTTGATTCTTTTCCTTGAGTAGAGGTGTTATTTTAATGCCTTTCCTTTTTTCCCTTTCTTTAATGGCAGCTGTCTCTCTTGATGGTTCCATTATGCTTCTTTTGAAAACAACAATTTTCCAACGTTTTCAGCACAAACAACATTTATCTGACAAGTTTTTCTGAGAAAAGTCAAACAGCTTGCAGAATTGGCTATCACAGAATCATAGAATGGCTTAAGCTGGAAGGGACCTTAGAGATCATCTAAACCAACCTCCCCACCATGGGCAGGGATGGCTTTCTGTCCCAGAGCCTTTCTGTCCCTTCTTTGCCTGCTCCCACTCCCACTGGTGCATAGCGAGATGCCCACTGCATCTGGGAAAGCAGAGATGCTGTGCCACCCTGCATGATGCTCTCATTATGCTCTAATCCATGCCCCATAGGGCAAATGCCCTGGAGAACTCCCTCAGTGCTGGCAGTGGTGTGGTTCTTGACTGATTTCTCTTGGATCAAGATTAATACTTCCTATAAAAGAAGATACTGAGCATGTATCTGTCTATAAGCACTAGAAGTCTGAGGTTTTCTTAAGAAATTCATAATTCTGGTATTTGAGGCTCTCAGAGTGGACTGCAAAAAAGCAGTAATGGGTTTTCAGTTCTTGGACAGAACAACAACTAGGGCAAAAAGTCTTTAAATTTGATGGGGGCATGTTTTAACATTTTGAGCTATATGATGTTGTACCAATTTACACTTCCCAATAATCGAATGATTTACATGCAGCAAAAGTAATTGCAAACTGCAAGAAGTAAGAAAATAAATAAATCTGTGGGGAAACAAAGACTCTTTGTGAATCCCCAAGAGCCAAAAAGTTTGTTCAAACCAGTTGGGCAGGCTAGATGTTGAAATGCCCTTTCTTTCAATAAATCACCTGGAACTGGCAGTTGCTCTTCAACTCAGACAGTGAGTCATTGTCCACAGAATAAACCAAGTGAAAAAGCAGTTGTGAACATCATGATAAAAGCAGGTTTGAGAGAAGCTCAGAGACTTGAGGGCTGGGACGTCGGTATCGCCTAGATCCTTCTCCAGCCTTTAGCTTTTCAGTAGCTCCCAGCTTTTTCCGAAAAGGTGGAGGACCTCTCTTGCTAAGCATCCTATTTTAGTACCTACCTAACTAGCACTGAATCGGGTATGCATTGGGAAAAGAAAAACAAATGCAGGGGGAGAATTTTTTTAAGTTGAAGAATTCACAGCTACTCTAGCTCACTAAATGTCTTCTGATGTTTACACAGTGAAAACAATTTGTATTGTACATTAGCACAAAGATACCAAATGGGGGGGGGGCTATCAAAATTATATTCCTGTCTCAGAAGTGGTCTAATCTACTAAGGTTTTTTTAATAAGGTTTCTGTTAGTTGATAAATATTTAAATTGGGTGATAAAAAGGTGATAGAAAGAATGAGCAGAGCATTAGCAACCTTGATACTGCTCCTGTTAGGTATTCCAGCTTGCAGGGAATACAAAAGCAGACCACAGTAACAAATGACTTAAACTTCTGTCACTTCTCGGGTAGAGAACACTTTGTGGCAAAAGGTCAAACTGTTCTTATTCAGGGGATGTCTCCTTAAGAGCACTTAATAGATGGGAAGCAGAGAGGCTATGTCTTGGCCAAACTACACTGTTTCTGTCATCCATACTGATGGATTTAAAAGAAATGAAAGAACATCTGTCAGAAGAGCTGTTATATCAAAAAAATGGGACATTTCTCTCTCTGAACTTTAAAAAGACTTCTGGTTGTTACTTCAATGTAAGGAATCAGAAAAATGGGAACTTTCTGACTGAATGAGACACTTGAGCACAGAACAGGAATTCATCCCTACCTTGAGATGGAATAGTCCTCTAGTACATCGAGCTCCTAACAGTGTATAAAAGCATCTACAACTATTGAAAACAGATGCTGTAGTTGTCTAAGGGGTAGACTGTGCTTAAAGTCTGAACAAATATCCCAGTAAACAGCCTACTTCTAGGCAGTACCTATTATCAGAAAGGTGACCTTGTTTTAGCAAAACTACAATAAAGGCTGAGGGTAAAAACTGTGACGATGGAAGAGGCTGAATTGTCGCCAGTTACTTGTGGCAAGAAATTTGGTTCAAAAAGCAAAAAAAAAAAAGTTGCTAAAACAGGGGAAAGGAAGCACAAATGTCACAATTTTGAGAAGCGTGGCTGTTACCTCTTCATTCCTGATTCATTGGTCACCTGGAGACAAAGAGCTCAGAAATGTGCATTTGACCCTCTATTTTTAGGTTAACTTTTAGGACAAATCCAACCCTGAAAAAAGAGTGGATCAGAAGTCTGAGCAACTACTACGGCGAGATTTTGCTCACAGTATGTTTCGAGTTAATAGAACATTAACTTAATAAATTCTGCCAATGAAATAACAGAATAATGGTAATAAAATCTCAGTATGAAAAGCTATTCTCGGACTCCAGGCATAAGTCTTCTGTTCAGACAAACTTCTCCACCCTACCCAAACTGTATAGTTCCATTAAAGATTTATCTCTTGTTGTAAGTAGATATTAACATAAGAGAAGAGTGGAAGGTATTCAATAAAGACTGAAGCTACTTTTTCAGTGTCTCATTCAGACACTGCTCACCATCTGATTTTCTTATACCCTGTGCCAAGTTACATAAGAACATATTGAGGAGACAGGAGCATTTTTTCCTTGTGACTGGTTTCAAATACACCAAAAGAATTTCCTGAGACCCAGAGGTGTGTTAGTCTCTCTTAGATATTTCTTATTTGAAGAGCTTTTATTTTTAAGGGTGAAATAGAAATGGTGAAATGTTTGAGAGGAGGCAGCTTTTTTTTTCTGTTTGGTGGAGGCAGAAGATGCTCCATGTCAAATACTTTTAGCATTTTTCTTCTTGCTCGTAGAGTAGCTAATAGTAGCCCATGTGATAATGAGATCTGTAAATCCATCACCTTCACTAGATGAGGCTTTCTTCATAATAAAATGTTGAGTATGTGTATACTGTTAGGAAAAACAAATACCACAGCCACCACACCACCCACCTCCAAAAAACCCCAACTCTCTGAGCAGCCTTTCCTACTGGCTTGAGAATGGGAGATCTCCACGGGCAGTCTTAGTCACTATAACAATTGAGGCAATATAAAAACCTCAATTCTTGCTTGTTTGTTTTCAGATGCTGGTGTTGAGGGAAGATCACAGCACAGTCAAACAGATTTTGCTAGGCACGAGTCTTCAGGATCAATGCTTGGCAAGCTTACAAACTTTCCAGTGGTTTAGATGCTAGACAAAATTAAACCTTAATTTAAGATCAGGTAGTTTCATTGAGAGCTGCTGGCTTGGAAAATCCAAACTGGGGGCTGCTTTTCAGAAGCAGCTAAGTACAGATGTTGTAGGCCATCAAAACTGGTTCAGTGCAAGCTCTGTCTGGCCAGTATAAAAGAGAAATGTAAATAAAATTGCAGCATTGATCATGATAAAGGGTAGAAACCCAGCACGTTTGGGCTTTCTTCATTCCATCTCTATCTTGCTAAAAGTTCATATGCTATTTCTGCAGTTCTGCTTCAATAGTGGGAAATGAGATATTTTGCTTGCAGTTCTACACTCTTCAAATTGCAAAATGTTCCATTTCTCTGCCACTTGTGTTCGGGAAATTCCTTAATTGCCTCCATCAGTGTGTGCTAAGGCTTCTCTGTTGGCAAGAGAGAGCCTTTCTATTGTTTTACAAGGCAAAAAGAGCTTCCTTCAGGGGGTAGAATATGTCTTTATTGCCCACTGGAGCCAATAAGACCTGAGATGATACACAATATTATCATCTCTATATAGACAGTATACAGGGCTGTTCTTTGCCTTCTGGAGAAACTCACAGTGGGCACATGTGGTAGATGTTCCGTGCATCTTCTCTTAGATGTCAGTGACTAAATAGTTGAACATCTTGTGATTTTTTTTTTGTTTTGATGCTTAACTATTGTGTATCTACTAAATGCAGTGCTAAGAATTCATGTTGCTTGATCCAGTTTTTACTGGTATTTCTTGTGGTCTGGGGTGATTAACCTGTTTTTGTTGGCTCACTTTCCTTGTCTGTAAAGTGGGCATAATTTTCAATACCTGTGCTATTCCATAAGGGTGTTACAGAACCTGGGTGAAGTGTTAACTGAGGTGACATGTACAGCATGGTTTACTGGTGAGAAGCACTATATTCACGCTGGACGTACTAACTTTTTGAGGACTATCTGTGCTTATGATGACAACCTAGTGAGCTGAAGATTAAAAAGTAGGGACAGAGGTTCCGTTGCCATGTGTTTGTCTATAACTCACCAAAAAGGGAAGAGAAAAACTCAAAGCACTTAAACCCGAATTTCTCAGTCCCTGGTGTTTCACTGGGTATCGACAGCTACTCAGGGCTTCTGCTCGACAAACTTTTCAGCAAAATCGTAGTGTTGCCAAAGCTTGCAGGGAGAAGTAAGTTACCACAAGATGAGATGATCTTTGCCTCTTAAAATTTTGCATTTTTACACATTCGGAAAGTAGCTCCCTTCTTGCTGCTTTAGCAGGAAATAATTGTTTGTGTCTCTCCAAGTGTTAAACTCTTTCTGTTTGTGACCCGACTCTCGAAATGAAACTTTATCTGAGTGCCATCATTCCAATACAGACTTTCTTGTTAGCTTTTTTCCTAGTGCCTTCTACAGGATTTTGCCTTTTTGCTTCCCCCTTTTTTTTTTCCTCATGACTTAATAGCCATTAGTTTGCTTGAAACAGTCACTCTTTCAGCTGAACAGATGCAAGCATCGCGTGAAAGCTCTGAGGAATGTTCCATGCCAGCGTCTGGTGCTTGGTTTGGAAGTTGAGCATGAAATAGTTACGAGCATTTGTTTGTAGCTGAAATGCTGTCTTTCTCAAAGCAACGTGATTGGGTCCGACCCTTTAACAGGAGGGGAAAAAAAAAATACAATGACACGTAGAGCTGTCCCCGGCAACCCAGCGACTTTGCTTTGTTACTCAGCACGTGTTTGTGCAGTGGTGCATATCTGTGTGTCTAATATGCTAACACTTTCTTTGAAGTCATGTTGTGTCGTAAGAGCTGCGTCCTCGGAACTAATTCCTACTCAAAGCTTCAGCAAACTGCTGGGTTTTTTTGGAGGTGTTTCTTCTTCCAGTTTACCGTCTCCTTGCTGAAGAAAATGCAGTGCCTGTAATAGGGAATTGGCTTGGTAACTCCAGTGTGACATCTCCGTGTCTTTGGAATTTTTGCTGCTATTGCTGTGCATGAACCCGTGATGTCACAACAGGAGGCGAGATGACAAAAGATGAGAACTGAGCTCCCGGGAGGCACTAAAAGTGACTTGGCAGCAGTTCGTAGCCCCCGGGGAGTCAGCCTGGGCCTCTGCATGGCTGGAGCCTTGAGGGGGGATGAAGCACTGGGGCTGCCAGGGTGCTCCCTCAGCTCTGCCCTTTCCTTCAGGGCTGTGAGAGAGACAGGGTCCTTGTACTGCCCGGAGCCAAGCGGCAGCTCCCATCCTCCAACGGGGAATCCCAGGCAGGGGCTTACAGTGGTTTTCCAGTCCTTTGGTGCCAGGACTCGTGGAGTAGGAGAGAATCTCTAGCCCATGATTTCCAGCCGTGCGAAAGGACTGACAGGAAACATACTTAAGCAGATGTTTTGTGTTATAACAAAGTTTCAGTGAGTCATCCGCATGCCCTTAGGCGTTCAACACACCAGACAGCTTTGTAATGGCTGTGGCATCTCGCTCACGACCTAATATTATGCACGCATTCCATATGGTTAAATAAACCCCACGTCTTCAGCCGAGGAAGGTCAGTAGCACTTTGCTGACCTTGGGAAATTTGCTGTGCGATTGAGGACCTGGCACAAGAACACACAAGGCCCAGTACAACCCCCATCTGATGTGGTGTTAACGGCCAGAACCTAATTCTGGGCTGCAAGTGGCATTGCTCTAGCAACCTTCTGGGCCACCAGCACTTGTCATCTTCAAAAAGGCCGCGTAGACAAAAGGGTTTTTTGTGAGCTGGCTGGCAGCCTGTGAGGTACGTGTGCAGTGTGTGCTGCCTTCCTTTTCCCCTTCTTTGTCCCAGCGTGCCGCTCAGGGACAGACTCAAAGTGAATTAAAAGAAGAGCAACATGTTACCCAGATTGGTAGTTCAGCTGTTAGCAGCAGCAGGCTCTTTTCCTTCTACAGGTGCAAAAATGAATGTCTTAAAAATCGGTAAAATCATGGTGCTGTTGAATTTGACAATCCAGTGCTACAGCTGCTGAGGGTGATGGGGAAGTTTCTCTTCTCCATCTGGCCTTTTGATACTCACCTGCAGCTTCCTTCTCCTCCTGTCAATAGCAGTACGGCCCCACGTGCTGCAACCCCCAATTAATGCCCTCTAATTAATCAATATTTGACAGTGAGTGGAAGCTGCAGAGGAGGACATGTATCCAGTTTATGATTTGGCTGTTGAAAGGTCGGGGAAAATATTTACACACAACCATGGCCCGCGCAGCTGATAATGAATACCCTGCCTATTTGGTCCCGTACTTCTGGCCTGAAACTAAGCCCAGATGTGAAGCTATGATTTCTGTACCAGTGGGAGCAAAGCCTCATCTTAGATATTTGCCTGGATGACCACAAAACATTTGTTTGCACATATGCTGTGTGTTTCGTACACCTGATAACCTGATGTCGTGAACTGGCGTGAAACCATTCATCGGAATAAAGCCTAGCTATGTCAAAACATGTTACAGAAGCATGAAAAAAAAGATTTTAAGTGTCAAATTTTGTGAGAAACAAACAGATAAATTTATGGCAATATGATGTGCAAGTTAAATCTTACACTGTTGCAGAGCTGACCTTGGATTAGTCTAACTTTGAGGTTTTAGAAGCATGCTTTCCCTGTTTCACACAATCACTTCATTTTAAAACAGAAATTGTTTTTTCCAGCCAGTCTCCCTACCTATCTTGTAAAATCAGTTCTCATCCCATTTCAGTTTTACTTATGATTATTATACCAGACTGTCTAAAGACACTGTTAAGTATGCTATGCTGCTAAATATGTTTACGGAGGAGGATGACTTTAGAGACTGCTTTGCAAGTGCTGCTGTTTGGTTTTGTTTGGGTTTTTTTTTTTCTTATGTGGTCTCAAACAATGCACGTTGCCTTTTCGACTGAGATGCATCTGTCTCAGCAGTATAGTCCACCTACTAAAAATGGTTGGTTAAGCAGCCTCAAAACTTGAAGTTATTTCAGGTAGAATCAAGCAGCAGGAGTGCTGCTTCTCCAGGGACAGGGGTCCTCTTAGTTTTACCCTTTGATTAATTTCAGACTGATTTTAGTAGACCTCGAATCTTGAATAGGCTCTTCTCTGAACACTGCACTGCCTCAGTGTTGCTGGATTTCTGACATTTGCTTTCTCAGATTCTCCACTGTCCTCATGAGAATTCACATTGAATTCTAAATTGATGGAGGAGTGATCTTTCACCTGCTTTGTCGTGGACATCTCAAACTACTGCAGCCTGTTCTCAAAGGCTTTGGCTTGCAAATACTGTTCCTGTATGGGAAACTGACATCTTGCCACATAAAAGGATGGCTTGTCCTGTTCTGTATCCTTTAATTTGCACTGTTATCAATCGTGGAATCATAGAATGGTTCAGGTTGGAAAGGACCTTTAAAGTTCATCTATTCCAACCGCCCTGCTGTGGGCAGGAACATCTTTAAGTAGATCAGGCTACTCAAAACCTCATCCAGTCTGGCCTTGAACACTTCCAGGGATAAGACATCTACTCCTCTCTAGGCAACCTATACCAGTGTCTCACCAACCTCACTGTGAAAAATTTCTTCCTTATGTCCAGTCTAAATCTACTCTTTTTAAGTTTAAAACCATTTTGCTTTGTCCTGCTACTACAGACCCTGGTAAAAAGTCTCTCTCCATCTTTCTTATAAGCCCCCTTTATATATTAAAGACTGCATTAATGTGTCCCCAGAACCTTCTTTTCTCCAGGAAGAACAACCCAAACTCTCTCAGCTTGACATCGTAGTAGAGGTATTTCATTCCTCTTATCATTTTTGTGGCTTCCTCTGGAACAGCATCAGCAGGTTCATGTCTTTCCTGTGCTGAGGGCTCCAGAACTTCCAGGTGTGGTCTCATGAGAACAGACTAGAGAGGCAGAATGGTCTCTCTACTGGCCCTGGGGGGTTTTTGTGCAGCCCAGGATATGGTTGGCCTTCTGGGCTGCAAGTGCCCATTGCCAGCTCATGTCCAATTTTTTTATCCACCAGTATCCCCAGGTCCTTCTCCACAAGGCTGCTGTCAATCCGTTCATCCCCCAGACAGCACTGATAGTGCAGATTGCTCTGATCCAGGGGCAGGTCCTTGCACTTGGCTGTCTTGAACTTCCTGTGGTTTGTCCAGGCCCACTCCTCAAGCCTGCCAAGGTCTATGTGGCTGATACTCCTCCCCTGAAGCGTTTCAAGTGCACCACTCAGTTTGCTGAGGGTGCATTCAATCCCACTATGTCATTGATGAAGATATTAAATAGTTTTTGTCCCAGCACAGACCCTTGAGGGACACCACTTGTTGTTGATCTTCATTTGGACATAGAGCCGTTGACTGCAACTCTTTGGGTGTGGCCATCTAGCCAATTCCTGATCCATCGAATTGTCGGTTCATCAAACACCTATCTCTCAAGATACCCCTGTTTGATATCTGTCTTGAGGAGAGGAAGGGAAGCGTGCAATCAGTGTACAGAACCTGGCTTTTGGAAATCTAGTTTATTGCCGTTCTTGTGAAAATTAAGAGAAATAATTTCATACACATCTGCTTTTGCAGTGTTTGATAAAACGTATCATCTGAGGTCACCTGGCTGAATGCCTCATGGCAGTCTGCTTTACTGACAGGGGTGGAGAATTAACTTGGGTGATTTTCTTTTAAGAGCCCCGTTGGTGGAAAAGAAAACCGTGATCCCGATGAAGCCTTCCTTGCTATGTAATCCATCTGCTAGAACTGGAAGTGGGAACAACAATTCGTTCTTGCATGTTGCTTGTGAGTGGCTCTCCTGCACCAAGGAGAGGGTGTGTTCATGTTGTAAGTAGTAAACAGGCAGTGTATCTTACTCTATATAGTGCCTTCCTTAGACTTCATTCTTTGGTATGAAACTAAAGGGGGTACCAAGGCTCCTTGCAGACTGCAGTAAGCAAATGTGTTAGAGACAGGGAGGTACCTGACATTTGAAAAAATGAACCTAGATGCACCGGTGCCATCTCTGCTTTGTGGCTGACTGACAGCTTCAGCGTCCCATCCTATAGCAGAATGTTAAATGCTGTAGCTTTAATAGACATGTTTGAATCCAAGCTCTTTTTTTCTTTCTTTTTTTCCTATTTGGCAGTACTCGGTATCAAATTTTTATCCTGACTCTGGAGGTACTGGGGAGATGTGGCTTTGCTGGTTTTGGGTGTTCTGTTCATACTGATGACTAACAGGACTCAGGGAATATTTTCCTGAAGGGGGAAAAAAAAAAAAAATCAAGACAGAAATTGTATTTACTTTGAATAGAAACCTGCTCAGTGAGGTCCTCGAGGACACTGTGGTTATTCACTGAGTAGGGTGATACTCTGAATGTGTAACCTCGTCTTTTTTCATATCAAACGCGGGTAAAGAGTTATTGGCATCTGGCCCACTAGCATCCTTAATCGTTGAGATCCTGCTGAATACTACCAGGGCTGATGGAAACAGGGTCTCTGTTCTGAGAAAAAACACACCCACAAAACCCTGCACAAACAAACACTGGACTAATTCAGCGACTGAAGATATATATGAAGCCTGAAGTATCAACAAAAGGGGTATGAATGAGGAGAAACTTCCTAGGGCATCTGTAAACTCCTTGTCACTTGCCAGCAATGACATCTAAAGCCTGCACAAGCGATACAGTGTGTAAGAATCTCTAACGTTTGTGTTTCTGCAGAGGAAATTCGCACAGTAAGTGAACTGGAAATGTTAATAGGAAGAGCAGTAGGCTTTAAGAATGCAAAGGAAGCAATGGAAAGACTGAAGTTTCAGGAGAATCTGTGTATTACAGAGCTACTAGTAAATTCCACCTCAGGGTTTGAGTTCAAATGCTTTTGTTTACACAGTGTTTAGTGGAAAATAACTTAGGCAAGTTGCACTGTGCTGACTTCATCTATTACATAAACTGCATTGGCTGGGGGATCTGTTAACCGTGTTACAGGGAAGAGCAGTATTATCCACAGCATTGACTCTCGAGCTCTTTGGAAATCAGCTGCCGCTGCTGGAAAATGTTAGCTGGGAAAGAGAGTTTGTGGAAAGCTCCTAGTTTTGATAAATGAAAATGAAAGAGAATCTTGGCTATAGAATTAACAACTTGAACAAAACCTGCCGTGAAAGACTGCCAAAAAAACGATGCCAGAAACAGTGTCAAAGATACAAATCCTGGAGGGATTTGGGAGTGAACAGGTAAACTGGATTCGTGCAGAACGGGGCTTACATTGGAGGTTTCCTACATCACTACTGCAGCCCTAAGCGAAGGGCTGGTTCATAGTGTGGAGTGAAATATGTCCCTCCCTGAGGTTTTCCCTCCAAAGTTGAAAAGGCTGCAGTTTCTAAATAATGTGGAACGTGAACACCTTTGGTACATGAATCTGAATGATACAGAAGTGTTTCATCTCCATGCTGAGGACCAAAGAATTGTTTGCTCTGCTCCTGCAAATGGCCAAACAATCTGCGGTTCCGTGCATTGAAATTGACTCTGAGCAGAAGGGCTAGAGTGATATTTGTGTTCAAATGCCATCAGTTCTTTAATGACCTTTAGCTTTCCATCCTAAGTGTCACAGTTTATCAGAGATACATGCAACGGGAAACATCCGTCTCACCTCATACATACAACAGGAAAGAACTGGAACAAAATTAACATGTAGTATACAACTTATGTCCATCATTCCATGGAATTGAGGGTCCCAGCTCCATAGGACAGGTGCCCATCTCCTATACATTGTGTTCTGACATCTGAATGGAAATGAATCCACTTGCATTGTGTAGGTAAACAATAAGCTCTATGTATGTACTTAAACTTTGTAAGAATTGGCTTGAAAATAGCAGAAAGGTTTGGGTTTCGGAAGCATTTCCTGAACTGTGTATCTGAGATATTGTTAGTGAGTATCTTTTGGGTAGAAGCTGTGCCTGAGTGAGTTTGTGTTAGGAAGCTGTTCTTATGTGTCCTGGTTTGAGTGAGAACAGAACTCTGTGCAGTGATTTCACTGTCCAGCTCAGCTCTTCTAACTCCCTGCACTGTCTGAAGGCAGCAGCCTGTTCTCACAGACAGT
>WTSP01005448.1:0-11828 GCA_025331215.1 Actenoides lindsayi | reverse complement strand
GTTTGTTTGGGGTTTTTTTCTGATTATTTGTTTGCTGGGGGGGGTTTTGTGGTGTGTGTGTGTGTTTGTTTGTTTCCTAAAAGAGATGACCAGTCAGATAGACAGAGTGATAGTAACCGACTGTCATAGTTATTCTTTAACTATAACAGTTCACAGTCTTTTCCTCTAAGGAAGCAATTTCCAGGCTGGCCCTTTCCCCAGCACCTGCAGCCAGTGCAAGCTCAGATTGGTTGGGCGGCGGGTCGCGGAGGAAACACCAAAATTGGGTTTTTATGCTCCCTCTGCTTATCCAGTCTGCAGGACAAAATCTCGTGACATCCCCCCCCCCCAGGCTAGCTAAGCATCTCCACTAACCTCCTGCTCGCAGCTATTGCCTTGGGCTGGGACAGCCCTTTACCCAGATAGATTTTGCAAAGCTCTGAATAAATTACAAGACTGTACATAGCGTTGTTACAGCTGCAAGCTTTTCCCCAGTTTGTAAATTCCAGTTCTCAGAAATGCCTCTCAAGCCTCGTAACGCAATGTAAAAAAAAAAAAAAAAAAATCATCACAATATTTAGGGCATGTCTGTTGGAGCTTTCTGTTTACCTTCCCCTCCACCCACTGGATGGCAAAGGAGCCCTTCTGGTGGGGCCTCCCTCCCTGCTGCGCTTCACAAGTGCCTGGGGGAAGGCTGTTCTTTGATTTTTTGGGCCCAGCCATCAGGTTCAGCACTAAAAGGGACTAAAGTAATGAACCTTCCTCTGTCTGGGGGCTTTTTCTCTATTTTGTTGCTTTTTTTTTTTTTTTTTTTTTTTTTATAAACAGAGTGCCTGGGCTTACAAGAGACAAAAATACAAGTCCTTCCCAAGTGGCTGAAATCCTTGTCCCACTGAGGTGAGAGGTGAAACCTCTGCCTGCCAGTGAGTTCAACCTGTCTGCTTGCAGCTCATCAAAGCAGCCACGAGATCAGGAATGCAAAATCCTTTTTATTTTTGTGCCTCTCTCCCATCAAAACTGGATGCTCCAACGAATCTACCCAGAGTGTCTTTTCAGCTTCCTGCCGCAGCTTCACTTTTATAATGGGGTTAGCAGGATCTTTCATCAGCTGCCTCCCCTGAGCATCCTTTTCACGCCCACGCATTTCATTCCTATTTGAAGTAAAAAGTAAAAGCTGTTTGGTTTTGCTTACAGCATAGCAGGGGATTACGAACACAGGTATCACGATTAAAATAAAGCCAGCGTGTTCTCTTTCCCAGGAGGTAGTGACACCCTACTTGCTTCAGCGCTTTGGGAGAGGAGTTTACCCCTTCTTCCTGAGCTGTGTGTCAGGACTATGGGCCCCACGTCCTTAGGGAGCAGTAACAGAGGCCTCCCCGTGAAGGGGTGCTGGATACAAACGTTTTAGAGCCTAATTTTGCAAGAAGACCTTGGGGAATTGTTGTTGTTTTGTTTTGGGTTTGTTTTCTTGCCGATTCCTTGCTTCCCTTTCTCAATCATTAGTCTTTTCCAAGCCTTAATCCAGTAATTGTAATGTTATTAAGACTTTCATTGGCTGTTTTCTTGCTACAGATCGTCACGAGGCTGTTGAAGAAGTCACGCTCACCAAAATTTCCTGCCGTGAGATTTCACAGCCTGTTCTCTGATCATACTGTTGCTTACCAGCCCACTGCAGAACCACTCATTTAATTCTGAGTGTCTATGACAACATTTAAACAAGGGCGAGTTCTTATATATTTTGTTGTCTCGGTGGCTGGACTCTCTTCTATTTCCATTGAAGAACCTCCATTTAGGAATGAGGGTTCTGAATCCGGGGGTTCGATTATGAGTTGACCTCTAATATCCTTAGTTTGCCAGTGATGAATCTGATATTCTGCCTTTGAGTGCACTAACACAGATGCCCAAATTCTCCTCTGGGCACTCAAGAATCAGAAGGCAGTTTGGGTTGGAAGAGGCCTTTAAAGATCATCTAGTCTGAAGACTTCCACTAGATCAGGTTGCTCAAAGCCCCATCCAGCCTGGCCTTGAACACTTCCAGGGACAGGGCATCCACAACTTCTCTGGACAACCTGTTCCAGTGTCTCACCACCCTCACGGTAAAGAATTTCTTCCTTATGTCCAGTCTGTATCTACTCCCTTGTAGTTGAAAACTGTTAATCCTTGTGTTATCACTATGGGCCATGGCAACAAGTCTGTCCTCATCTTTCTTATAAGCCCTCTTTTAGGTACTGACAAACCGGAGTCAGGTCACGCTGGAGCCTTCTCTTCTCCAGGCTGAACGACCCCAATTCTCTTAGCCTTTCTCCATCAGCCCTCTGACCATTTTTGTGTTCTCCTCCAAACCCACTCCAACAGGCCCATGTCTGTCTTGTGCTGAGTGCCCAGAGCTGGATGCAGCTGGATGATCAGAAGCCCCAGCCCTCTGAGGCTTCCAAGTCAGTATACAAATACCCCACCCCAAGGAAACAAACCTCTAGAATTACAACACATTATATACGTATTATAACGTACATAACATACTATATTATACAACATAACATATTATATACGTATGGAGAAATATCCATGTGTTTCACAGTTGATGTTGCATCCATTAGGAAGGGAAGAGGCATTCATAAAGCAGTGGGGTAATGGACATACTTTTCAAGATCTGTATTAGACAGCAGTTTGGAAATGCAATTGTAATGTACAAACGAACTGCATTTTATAATTTTCCAAGGAACCACCTTAAAATTGAAAACGTGGTAGCAAGGTATGGTAGATTTGCAGTGACATTCTTGCAAATACTGCTCTCTTCCAATGGATTAAAAATGCCATAGGTCAAAGTTGCACAGATACTCTCCTATGTTACGACGTTTGTATCTCACAGGAGGGGAAGGTTATACCTGCACTGGGGTGACCATGCACTGGAGGCCTACCTGTTGTGCAAGGTACACTGCGAGCTTGGCACCAGTACAGCTGGAATTGGGCAGCCTGACAGAGAAGGGATTCAGTAGCAGCGAGCCAGGGCTGTGGTGGAGCAGGGCACGGAACCCTTCCGTTCGTGGCGTGCGCAGACGTTTGCAGGGGGAAGCCCTCCAGGCTGCCGCATCGGGGCAGGACCCAAAGTCATCTTCTGCACGTGCAAGAACGAGGACGAGCAGAGGGCTTCTTGCACCAATCACCCTGAGGAAACCTCACAGAAGTGACGACTTAAGAGAGGTTGCTGCTAAGCCCGCGGCTGGTGACTCTGGTGCGCACCTCCACGGGCTGAGTTGAGAGGGCCCTTGCTTCACAGCCACTGGGGTGGCAGGAGGTGTGAAATGCAAAGCCCATGTGAACAATCGAAACGTCACTTGCCGACCTGTCGTTTTCGCTTGGAAGCTGGAGACGGGCTTCAAAATACATTTTGAGCGAAAGATTGCAAAGATTTCCCTGCGTTTTGGCTCGGTAGTCGTCATTAAGGTTAATGTGGCTTTTGTGACATCTAGATTTCAAACACCAGCCAGTGCTGTGAAAGCACCTCCAGAGTTACTGCAGCGGTGAATCTAATGGCTTTTAGGAGGATTTACACCTTCATTTGTCATCTTCCACTAAAAGAAAAAAAAAAAAATATATGTAAATATGTGGATTCCTTTAATATTTCATCAGATTATGAGTAAGGATAAAACCCAAACAAACCAATGTACTACTTTAAAGCTCTACGGACACATGGCTATTTACTAAAGAGATTGTGGGCTACATTCTAGATCATGGCTCGTAAGGCTGTCCTGGTTTGAGCCTCTCTCTGGTAGATACTTGCATTGGGAGAAAAGACGGGTCTCTGCAGGACTGTTGTTTTCCTCCCTTGCCATCCATCTGTGTTGAGAGAGGAGAAGGTGGAGAAAAGGTGGGGCTCTGGCTCGCCACCTGCCCTGCTGGAACAGGGAGTTGTGCCAACGGGCTGGGCCAAGAGCTCCGAGCCAGACACCAGCTGCTGCGGGGAGAGCTCTTGCCAGGGGGCAGAGGAGGCTCCAATCATCACAGTTTGCCTTCCGGGCTGTCCCTGAAGCAGTGCAGCAGTGCACCCTGTGCAGCAAATCCACAGGAAGCTTTGTGATCTGGTTATTCTAGTCTGCGACTGCAAACAGGAGGAAATTAGTTTTCTTTCTTTATAAGTTAGAGGTGCTCCATATTTAGTTTTTCCAAAGAAAGAGTAAGGAGCTACTCTGTATTCTCAATGCCCTGGACCAGAGGTAATTTTCGTGCTGTACATTTTCTGGATACCTGCAGGTGACTCACCTGAAGAAAGGGAGTGTTGTTTCATTTTTATTATGTCATAATTTATCCTCCTCCCCTAGGCTGCGATTGCGGGGTGAGGAGAGCTGACAAGCCAGGAGAAGACAGAGAAATAAAAAGGTTCCAAAGGTTCATCAACCATCTCACATCAAGTACAGGGGGTTTAAAGCACGTGACAGACTTTTCACCTTCCTGTTCTCCTTTAGGGGCCAGTCAACAGCAGGTTTCTGTTAAGATTCACACAGGACCAGTACTAGTGGCTAGGTGTGATTAACCTCATGTTCAAGAGCAAGGCAGGCGGAAATGAGTGAAGAAAGCCTGTGTAAAATACTCAGTCATTACTGCCCATGCTTGCAAGTGATGTGGAAGATTTGGCAAAACCAGTCAGAGCCAGTAGAAAGTCTCTCATTAATATCAGTAGGCTTTGGATCACACCAGTGATGTTCTCCAGATAACCCATATTTCCCCCACCCCTCTTTGCTGGCCAGTTTATCCAATCCCTTCCTTATTAATTCCAGGAGAGTTTTTCTTGTTTCTAATTACGTGTTGCTTACAGGAGCAGGGCGAGGAAGGTGACCACAACCCTTGCTAAAGAAAGAAGTGTTACTCTGTCCTGTCCCCGTGTGACTGCGCCTGCCCAACGACACCGCGGTGAGCCAACTGCATACTTCATCTCAGCCCAAGTTCTCCTGGATTAGTACCACTGGACATCTTTGCAAGACCTCCTTTCCTCTTCCTTTGCCGTACCCAGCTAACCCGTATCTTCTGGAAAGAGATAAATAGCAGGATTGGTCTCAAGGTATGTAAGTCAGAAGAGAGAAAAGTATTACTGTCTTGTCATTTATGGAAATCAAGCTGTAAGTAAAGATTCTGAGATGTATGAAGAGAGAGCTAAGAAGCCTTCTCTGTCTTCAGAGGGGTGGGCAATGGGAAAGCCACCCTAGCACCACTGATCGTGTAGTGGTGGCAGCTAGAAAAAATGTATTGTAAATGATGTTGATCCAAATATGCCCAGAGAGAACACTTCAAGGTAAGTTATTTCATTATTTACCTCCTTGCAGTTTTAACTTGGGTCTGAATTATATATAAGGCTTTACATATGTCAGTATTCAGACTTCATCTGCCTTCTTCAGATGTTTTCCTGACAGTAGCATCCCTTAAAGCTCTATCTTTCAGGGGTATGAGTATCATTTTAATATAATTTAGTGATTTCAGCAGGTTCATGAGGTCTACATTTGTGATGGGAATGAATAAAAGGCAGGGCTTTGTGGGTGCAGGTAGTAATTTAACAGCATGCAGCTATTGAAGTCTCTCTTCAGTTTACAGAGAATTCTAGAGATTACATGGTATGTCAAAGGGTCTTATTTTTTTCTAAACAGTTAAGGATATAAGTTAAGTGTAATATTGCCGAGCTTTCAAAAGCCTGTAAACCTTTGTGTACTTTGAGGCATTGCTCAACTAAGGCAATCACAAATGATGTAACTGGGTAGAAATAGCAGCAGCACCAAGCCTGCTGTTTTTTCTATTTTTGCATGAGTACCTCTGTATTTGTTTTCATCTCTAGTGTATTCGTTTTCATTGAAATACGGAACCAAATCCTGTTTTCATTTATGTTGCTATCAATCAGGATTAACTGAAAGGTGTGTCAGATAATGCAAGTGCAAAAGGAGAATTATGTAACTAACCATGAAATTCTATACAATCTATGTTGTTACTTATCTATCCCAAAACTTGAAAATCAAACCTTGAGATACCATTACCTCCTAACCATGGAAACTTTCTAAATTCCACTGAAAACCTGTACTGAAAAAATCCATTTAAAAGTAGTAGAAGTTTAACCCAGCCTGTGAGCTAGAAGATAGTTGTGGACATTGTTAATAAAGCTCATCTCATACAGTGCTAAATATTTAGAGAGAGGACTGTGAGTGGATATAATTCTTCTGATTATAGCTTGCCTGTATTATAACATGAAAATAGAAATAGCCGCCTGGAAATAGAAACCCTGGTGTTGAGTTTTCAGTACAAACAGAGCCCACTTGAGAATTGTTTTCTAGCAGCATTTGGTCACTGCAGGGACTAACTTATTTCAAGAGCAACTTCAGCAGCTAGCAGCTGAAGCCCCCCCCGTGCAAGTCAGCATTTCGAGGGAGGTGGGCACTGCTGCCACCAGCGTCAGCCGTGCGTGCTGAGGGGAGAGCAGGGTACAGCGTATGGAAGAGGCACAGGCTGGTTGCAATGGTGGAGCCTCGTGGTGTTGTGTATGCAGCGTGCTGCATGAGGGAAGCTGGGAATGTGCCATGTCCATAGCTTACAGGGAGCTTTCTGTTATTTCATTGCTGCACTAGACCATGCACAGAGCTTTCCGTCTGCCATCTCCTGGTCAGTCCTGCCTGGCTTTACAAAAGTGGGGCCTGTCTCTACTTCATTGATTGGAAAAGCATCACGCCAAAGTCAAGTGCTTTGTCGTGACTTCACATCACCTCCACTGTTTTCAGATCTGTGGGAAGTCATTTACACAGAAGGCTCATTAAGTTTCCCTTTCTGCTGGGTTGAGCAGCCCAAGAGCTCTCCTTCCACGAAAATGCTGCAGGAGAGGGTAATTCTAAGCACAGCACAACTTCCTGTCATGAGAGGAAGAGGTAAGGATGGAGTTTTAGTGGCACCAGCATCTGGGAGATGGTGAGTCGCTTCTCTGAAATGCTGCTTTGACGACCTCAGACTCTCCTTGGCATGGCAAACAAAGAGGAAAAATTGCACAGTGAAGAACGGCTGCAGCTGGGTCACCCTGACCAGCACGCTCAGCAGGATTACCCAGCTCAGTACAACAAAGATACATTTACATAAATTAGCTAACGTTTCGATTCAGATTTGGTCTGTAAACTGGCCAACGCTGCCCAAAGGCTTTTTTCAGTCATACAATATGACATGGTCTTGAAGACTAGTTTTATATTTTCCCTTGATTATAGTATTGTCTTCTCTGACACTGTTCTCAGAGCAGTGTGAGTTCTGCAACTCTTTGATTTTTTGGGAAGCATCTTACATTAGCATCTGGCCTAGGAAGGTTCTCACCTCAGATGAGCCCAAGAACGTGAGCTCTGGCCCAGTGGGTCTCTCCAGGTAAATATTCTTTCATTAATGTCAGTTTAATTGCACTCTAGGCCTGGGGTTTTGAAATCCAAAAAAAAAGCTCACGTAAGAGGAATGGTAGAAAAGAGAGGAAATAGAAGGCTACTTATCCAAAATATAGAGTAAAAATGGGAAGGGAAAAGCAACAGACTATAAAACTGTTGGGGGGGGGAAAAAAGAGAAAGAATGGAATAATAAGCATGTAAGAAATACTCAACCTTTAAAAACAAAATCCCCAAAGTTCTATGGTTCTTACAATCAAGACCGTGTCAACATATTATGAAGACCTATCAGCTTCAGCCTGGGTTATGCTGATGTCTGCCACATCCACTTTTAGCCACATTTAAAATAACCTGGTTTTAATTTCCTGATGGCTGAGTCGTTCACAGAAATTCCTCTTATTCTATGCACATCATGGTTTTAAACCATTACCCCATCTCTGTCCGGGTACGTCGTGTTCCCCGCCTTGCACGTGTGCTCTGAGGGCAAAAGGACCAGACTATTTTTACTTGGCATGACAGTGCTCAATCTGCCTTGCAGCTCTGAAGCGTCAGCGTTGGCCCAGTGCAGCATCACACGCCTGTCATCTGCCGAGCCATGCCATCCCTCTCTCCTCCTCGCCGCTTTCCAGACCACACCACAGTTTGAAGGCAGGGCTCCGTGGACCGCCGTGTCTCTCTTGTATTGTGGTGCCCACAACTGAACCCAGCACGCGAGGTGTGGCCTTACCAGTGCTTAGTACAGAGGGACAATCACCTCCCTGGTCCTGCTGGCCACACTGTTTCTAATACAAACCAGGATGCCGTTGGCATTCTTGGCCACCTGGGCTCACTGCTGGCTCGTGTGCAGATGCTTGTCGTATGACCTATCTCAGCTAAAGCTCCACAAACCTATATCTGTATCCACGGGCTCTTTCAGATGGCTGCTATGTCATGTTTTCAGATTATTAGTATCTCTCTTGGTTCTTAACTTAGGAGGTTTAATTGACATCACAGACTTCTTACATGTCAGTCTCTAAAACCGTGAACAAAACTGAAATTGCTGTTCCAAACCCAGGGCAGGAGCTGCATTTGCTCTCTTCTAGATGCTGTGCGAGTGCAATTTGGCACTGAGTCACAAAAGAGGCTCCTCAGCGTGACACAAGATAAGTGAGAGGCACAAAAGATGAACTAGAAACTTGTCAGTGACTTGCTGGGTGACTGTGGGCAGACCCAAGCACCTATCCTGATTCCCCTTTGAGCACTCACCCCACTTGCACCATGGTGCCTTTCTGAAGCCAACTCAGCCTCTTCAGGGGTGTTAGTAATGTTGTGTTAGTCTTGTGTGGACCAGCCACGACATAATATTTGTTTAAAACTGCCCATCTTTTTTATTTGTTATTCTGACATGTTCCTCTGGAATTGACATCATTTGCTCACAGTTATTTCAGGTTCCTAATACAAACAACAGGACCTGTAGGGATAAATCCCCAAACGGCTTTCTGAGGGGGTGCTCTGGGACTCAAGGAAATGGTCTAGCAAGCCCTGAAAAATCTCAGTCCTTTTTTTCTTTCTTTTTTTTTTTTTTCCCCTGTGGATAGCAAAACAGAATTTTGTGAGCTTGAGGCTACACAGCTCCAATTGCTATAATTGCAGAGCCAGGAATTTTGCAACTGTACCATAAGTCAAGCCTCTTACATGGACTAATGCTTAAATTGCAATTTCTAGATTGCTTAGAACGGGGAAAAGACTTCTGTGGTTAAAAATACGTATTTGCTATTAACCAAACCTAACCACATTAACTAACTTCTATTCACAACCTTTTCCTGCTATAAATCCAGGTTTGTTATTTTTTTGCCTTGGTTTTTCAGCTCAGTCCTGGTTTCCAGTTCTAGGGCAGCCCTCAGAGAGGTGAATTGTAGGGAGTTTGATCTGTTGAATGGCAGAAAAGGCTCGGTTAACTGATGCACGGTCGCTAATGCTGAGCTCATGTTAACCTCTTTTCGAGGTTAACATTTTGCCTTATTAGATTCCTTTTTTGGAGTGCAGAAATTTATACTGTAAACTCAAATTCCTGCAACACTCCAGGCCAGTTTTAGCAGAAGGAAAAGGTAGACTTAAAGGTTGGATTTGGTAATACTACTAGCAGCGAAAGAGAGGGAAAAAGAGGAATAGTGTTTTGAAGACTGTATAAAAGTAGAAATGATTTATGCTGCGGTGGTTAATTTTATATTTTTAAAGGCCTAAACTCTTTTGCAGCAAGGATTTTATCACCTAAACGACTTAATTTTCTTAGGAAGTATATTGAGGAGGCCCAACCAAGCAGAGATGAAGCTATACAGACCGGAAAGGGTTAAAAACAGCCCGGGGTGGGGGGGGAACTGAACATGCTCAGTCTCACAGCTATGAGACTGGCAAATACTCATGCAGCCCCTCTCCAAACTAATGCCCCTTGCATAAACAGCACAGCACCCCAATTGTGGGGATTACAATGCCCACTAGAAATGCCCCCTTTGCCCTTCTCTTTGAGAGCCAGGCCCGGCGCCAGGAGCCTGGAGAAAGGCTGATTCCCGTGTCGTGTTTCCCAGGGCACTTCCCACCTTTCACCCAGCTCTCCCATCAGCTGAATGGGGCTGAAGAACTGGGGTCCCGGGGCAGGCAGTGCTGCTGGTGCTCTGGAGGTTTATTAAGATGACGATTTCACTGATTAATGGGCTTTCACTCTTTTGCTGTGCTATATGAAGAGCAGGGAATATAATAAGCAGATAGTGTTTTGTTACTCACCTCTGCTCAGACAGAGCAGAAGCTACAGCTGAGCCAAGGGGAGTTCCAGCAGGTTCTTGAAGTAACTGGAGCGGTGCAGTTTGCTCATGATGCGGACAGGGGAAGGTTTGGCCGTTTCCGTAGAGGTTTTGTGCAGCTTTTAGCATCTGTTCTGGGATAGGGAAGAGTTCGTTTAGGTTTAGGAGTAAAAACGGGAGGTGAAAAATAACAGCTGATGGACAGAGCTATGAAATCAAGTGCCTGTTGATTTAATAGAGCTGTGATAACTGACAGTGTGCCGCCTCCGAACCAATCCACTTAGAAAATGAAGTTTGTAAGCTAGCCTATTTATTTTCATCAGGATGCAAATCAGGAACGTGCACGTGGCTCATTACCGTGGCCTGTGGCTCAGACCACCGGGGTCATTCCTGAACTGTGGCGACTCAGTCAACTTCTACCCATAATAACAGGGGAATTAGAGATCAATGTTTTGCTTCTGCAAGCTCATGCTTTTGCTTCTCTATCTGGAGATAGGAGAGCCTCCCGTGCCCTTAGGTCATCTGTACGTGGCAGGGATGGAGGAAGGGAAGGAAAGCAGCATTCTTAACTCTGATGAGGAGACCAAGAATTAAGAGGAGACCTCAGGCTGTCAGAATGGGAGAAGACAAAATTAAGGACAAATATACTACAATAAGTAGTATACTTATTGTGTATATATTTTACTTTATTGTATATATACTCACTGTATATATATTATATAATACATTGTATGTATACAATGTGTAATACTGTATACACACAATGTATACACTTATGGTATCTATACAAAATATCTTTAATATATACAATATATAACATTGTATACATACAATGTATATACTTATATATATACACTTTATGTATGTATACTTTATACACTGGGGTAAGTGCATATAAATAGCTATTTTGGTCAAAATCAACTGTAATTAGCCTTGGCACAAGACAAGGGTAGGCATTAACAGTAATCTTCCGTTCACGTAACATAGAAAAGATGAATGTGTCTTTTTCCTTCCCGTTACTGGAAGATGAATCCAGTATCTGATTGTCTCAAAACACGTAGTCTACCCGGGATAGGGGTTTCTTGTGGATGGCAATGCCAGCACTCACAGGCAGCTTCTGATCCAGATTTGCCGGGTCTTGCTGCGAGAGAAACTCTCGCTGTTGGGGCCAGAGAAACTTCTTCCATTTACTCCGGTCACCAGGCTGGGCAAGACACTTTCTGCTGGGCTGAGATATGAACTCAACCCCGAGGGGAAGGAAGGGTTTGGGGAAAGGGGTGACCGTTAACCAGAACCTGGGGGGGCTGTTGCCAACGCAGCTGGTGAAAGGCAGCATCTCCCCTTCCCCCTGCGTCCCTTGTCCGAGTGTCTCACCGCTATTTTACCCGCTCGCTCCCCTCAAGCCCCCGCGTGACCGAAGAGTTGCTTGCGCCGCCTTCAAGACAATGCAGAACACCTGTGAGAATGAAGGCAACGAGGCAGCAGCCGTAGGTGGCAACGCACGGGGGCTGGGCAGGGCGGTAGGCTGGCGAGAAGCCGCCGTTCCCCTCGGGAGCCGGCCGCCTGGCAAGCGTTGCTTTTGCCAAGTTTATGTGGAAACAGGCGGGGAGGGGGGGTGGTGTCTGTCGCTCCGCTCGCCCACGGGCCGCCCCGTCCCCTTCTCTGCCGCGGCGGGGGCAGCCGCCGT
>WTSP01005447.1:44623-119194 GCA_025331215.1 Actenoides lindsayi | reverse complement strand
TTTGGGGAGGGAGGGGGGTTAACAGAGAGCGTCTGTTATAGGTCTAAGGGGCTGCCCTGACCCTAAACCGTGACACACCTTTAAGAAGTCCTTCAAGATGTTATTGACTGGATCCACAAATGGATCAAGCTCAAGGTTTGCAAAGAGCCTCTCAGCCACTACCCACAGATTTCTGATTTCTCACCAGGGACATGCTTGTGGGTGCCCGACCACTTAAATCCTGGTGGTGCAGAGATGGCTGGAGCATGAGCTTTCCCTCTCTCTGCCAATAGCTGCTAGGTATGCCCCAATCACCAAAGGGGAGAGATGGTGACTTTACCACCCAGCACCAGAAGAAGGCTTTTTGCAGTTGGTGGTGGTCACTTCTATGTAGCAGTCCAATCTATACTTCCTAGTGTTTTCTCATTTTGGTTTTTATTTTAATCTAATTACATTTTTATGTGGTATTTCCAGGTTTCTATCTGTAATCAGTCAATTGAACGCACAATCACTCAGGCCTGCACTTAGTTTCCTGCTCATCCTTCTGTGCCCGTGATCCTTGCCAGCCTCGTCCTGGTCCCGGGCAGAACCAAGGCTGCTGTGGAGGCTGTGAGGACAGTCCTGCAACCCTCTGACCTTCTCCATAGCCTGGCAGAGCCCAGAGCGAGCACCTTCTGGTTTGGGATGAGTCCTGCAGGTGCTGACCTGAATGAAAGCAGGGAGCACCACCACTAGCACATACAACGTCGTCCTACCACCGTGCTGCTAAGGTGAACTGAATCCCACCTTAATTCCACTCCTGATGTTTCCTTACCATCTCAAGGGAAAACCAAACCCCTCTTTGGAGTGGACAGGGCTGCCACCTGGAGGCACCCCAGTTTTCCTACATAGTCAGTAGAGAAGGAAGTGCCTATGCAAGACAGGCTGCAGGCTCCTGAGATGTCTGACTGGTCACGTAGGACATTTGTGCAGCCACGTTATGCAGTCAGGAAACAGCAATTTTTGGCTCTACGCTAGAGGCCTCCCTGGGGTTAAGGATTTAATCAGGGAGCAGGGTGGTTATTTGACCCCAAATTCAGCCAAAGCACTCTCAGGGGTCTTCTCTCCAAGGCCCCAGGTGCAGGCAGGACCCTAACTCCCACCTCCCCTCTGATATGACACACGTAAACAAGGACCTAAAGCACTTCCATCTTGCAGTGACCACAGGCACCTCACAAACCCCTTCATCCTTGACAGACTTTTCTTTGGTCGGACTCTGGTTTCTTTTTCAGGGCGAGCCTTGCAGAAGTCTCGGCATTACCCAGCGGCCCCAGGTTCCCACAGGGACCGGCAATGTTGCACAGCAGGCTTGCAATAGGGCTCGTGCCACTGCGACGCTGCATCAGAGCCCATGCTGACCAGCGTGAGGGGGTTTGAGCAAGAGGAAACGGCCTCAAAAACATTCAACTGCTGCAAATTTCTTGAGAAGCTGGTGGTGAGGCAGAAACAAAAGATGCAACCAAGTACCCAGAAATTCACCCTGCCAGTAAAAAGCTACCTTCAGCCCAGCACCCTGCTCTGGGCCAAACTGGGGGATGAACAGTTTTGATGTGCACACACAATTTTTTTTTTTTTTTTTTTTTCCCCTAATGATGTTCTGCACAGCTAAGTAGCAAAGCAAGGAGGTGGAGGGGTATGGACGCTGAAAAGCTGCTAGCAGAGGGATTTTCTTCGGTTCTCACAATATTCAGTGATGCTTTTCAGTATCCATAGAGGGGAGTTGTAGTGGGTCACCTCTGTGATCACAGCTGTATCCTGGTCTGTTTGCAATACCTAGAAGCCAGTTCCGCAGCAGTAAGGGGAGGGGCAAGAAAAGGAGGGAGCCTCCAAGGAGAACACAGGTGGTCTATGATGGGAATGAGAAACCCTTCAAACCTTCTCATCCCCCTTGAAAGAGACCGCTGGCTTCTGCTGTTCAGAGGGTATCATGGGCAGATGCACCCCGTGCAGCCACCCCTAGAAAAGGGCTGTTCCCAACAGAAACATGACTCTGAGGGTTTATTTTTCTTTCCTAAATAACTGATGGGGGGGGGAGTGAGGGGGAAGAGAGGTGAGGAAGGCCAGCATGCATGTGGGATTTCCAAGGTCCATGGAAACACCACCATTTTGGCATCCATTTCTGTTTCATGTGCAACAAGAGGAAGATGAACCCTGACACCTTCACACCTTTTGGGCTGTACCTTATTCCACAGGTGACATTTCAGGCACTGTCTGTAAAGAGATGCTCCAAGTGAGTGGAGAGAGGTGTTGCAAGCCATCACCTGGCAAACAAATGAGCTGCCACTTTTTTGTGTGCCCAAAGAACAGATTTATCATTCTACCCCCGAAATATTGGATGGGTAAGAGGCTTCCCTCAAACTTCATTCTTAGCATGACTAGACAGGGACCTACTCCCAGAAGCAGCTTTAAACCATCTTCTTCTTGCCTGGCAGTAGAAAGCCCTCCCAGAAGGAGACCTAAGATGACATTAGCAAAAACAGAGGGGAAAAGAAAAAAAAAAAGCAGCAGCTTTTTCCAAACCTGCCTCATTTTCTTTTTCCAACAAAAATTATGAAGGACATGAATTTTTAGGCAGCTGTTAAGTCAATTCACTAAACTGGTTGTGGGACTCAAACCTGACTATTTCATTTGTCTTACCTAGGGCAAATCTTACCTTTCATCCCTCCTGCTCCTTACCTTGCTCCTAGTTCTCTGTTGGCTTGGATTTCACCAATCATGGGAATTTCCCTCTCCCTGGGTGGGTTTCCTCAGTTGGCCAAGGCTTCTGCTGCTTGTGCTCTGTTCTTGTGATAAAAAATTCATGTGGAGATACAGAGCTGAACTTGAACAAACCAGCCTCGGGGGATGGTTGAGGGCTCTAACCCCAAATTTTCATTTGAATGTTCACCACCACATCTCTTCCTGCAGAAGAAAAGACCTTCTCGGCCAAAATTGTTTCTTGATGTCCCCACTTTGTCTGCGGAAGGTCAGAGCAGGGGTCCATCTCACCCCCACTTTTAAATGGGGGAATTGCATCTGAAGCAGATGATGTCAAATCACAAGGTGAAAAATGGATAACAGACTACCTGCATCTCAGTCTTGGCTAAAGGTGACAGTATTTCTCCATGCCCTGGAAATGAAAGGTTAAACTGTAACACACCACAAAGCGTCAGAGAGTGCGCTTAGCCCACCAAAACATCCTTTCCAGGTGGTACTGCGCTACCCTCTTCATGTACATTCCTCTATGCACAGTTCTGCTGAGCAATAATCTTACGTACAGCCTTTAAGGCACCGTTCTTCCTATCCGTCCCAGGGCTTATGGAGCATTTCCACTGCTGGTGCTACAGGCACGGCTCTCGTTCAAACACACCTCTCATTCAAACACACCTCAAACACACTTCCTCACCTGCCACAATGCCCTCGCAGTGCCTCTCACTCTGAGCAGCCCCATCTCCACCCCTGGCAGCAGAGGGAACCACTGCCAGCAGGACTTCACCACAGATTGGTAATGTGCAAAAAAACCCATTTTCTCTCTTTATTTGAAAACCTCCAGTGTCTGTTTTTATATAAAAAATATATTGTTATTTCATGTGATTTGTGACTCGCTCTTAAGAGCTCAGCTCCAGCATCTCACTGAGGCTGGTTCCTCTCCCTTCACAGGCAAGCACTATCTTTGCAGCCAGGGGCTTGGTGCTACCACTAAAAGAGAAGCAGTCTGAAATTCCCTCTCCAGCTGTCCTGAAGATGGGAGATTATGAAGGTACAGAAACTTAAAGGGGGCATGACACAGTCAGATTTGAAAAGCAACTATCGAAAGAAGCCTTATTCTAAAGTATATCTGGAGTCCTTTTAAAAGGAGGAGAGAATTCCCATCCCTTAAGAGCCTTCGCTCAGCACAGACGGGCGGAAGTTTTCCAAGGGGAAACCAGAACATAAATGGCAAAATAAACCATATTTCTCCGCTCAAAATAAGGCAACAATAAGAAAGTTCCCCTTCATTGCATTCACGAGGTAAAGGCAGATGCCCAGTCAGTACAGAGCTGTACGTTCAAGGGACAGTCGTGCCATTTAACTTGGCTGATCTGAAGGGGTGGTCACTTCTCAGCAAACGCAGGTGCTTCCATAAAATGAAACAAAACAATAAAAGAAAAGATGTTATTTTATTCCTGCCTCAGGTTGAGGGATGGGCAATGTCACACTGTGAGAATGGCCCCGTTGGGGTTTGTTGAGAGACAATTTTTTAGTCCTTGCAGTGCCCTGGGGGGTCCCTGGGGCAATATGGCCCCAACGGGATGTTGCTGGCAGACAAAACCTCTCCTGCTGTGCAAACACACTGTCTGGAGCTGGGGCTTTAACTGGCAGCTTTCCACCATTTTTAGTTAGGCATATCCACAAGTGTTGAGAAAACCATCATGAAACTGCCCTCCAAAGGACATTGCTGCCTTAGGTCATGTTTGCTGCTGTGGCTACGGAGATGTCCCTCTCATGTTGTCCTTGCATGGGGGGCCCACTGCTGTGGGTTGTGATGGGCAGGAGGAACAGGGATGCTATCTCCAGCACGAGTTGGAGATTTGTCTGAAGAAGGGCAGCTGCACTGGGCTTAAAGACTCTTTTAAAATAACACATCAAAATTTAAATTATTTTTTTTTTCCTAACTCTGTCCCCATTTTAAAGAGAAGTCTCAGTGTAATTTCCATGCTAATCAGATGAAAGCTTGCAAAACACATTTCCTTCAAGATGTAGGGGCATGTATTAAGTTAACTCCAGGTGACCTGTGACTCTGTCAGTGACACGTCATTTAAATCCATGCAAACGAAAACTTTGCCCACACCACAGGCAAATTCTTTGCTTTTCCCATGCTGCTGGCACGGAGCTGGAAATGGTGGATGAGTGAAGCCTTAGTGATGCATTTCAGCAATTATTCATACGCTATACATAATTCAGGACCTCGCCGCAGTCCCCCCCGTAGCACACGTTGTGCAGCGTGTACACACTGGGCCAGACGGCAGCTTTAAGGAGGCTCCAGGCGTAATCCACAGTAAGAAGAAGTTTGATCCATCTCCAATTTGCACCTGCCAGATCATGCAGGGAGCTAATTGGATTAAAATATTGTAATTATCATTTCATTTACGTGCAGTAAAACCTTAGGGAAACATTTTAAATGGCAGAAAATTTGAGGATGCGGTCTCTGAAGTCTGCTTCTTAAAAGCCTAATGCTCCCTACCTCCTCCATTGCCTGAGAGGGGACTTTTATTCCTAGGAAAAGGTGAGCTTGATGAGTGTGTAGCTGATGCAGCGCATAGACCACAAAACAGTGCTAGGTTTGATCAGGGTCATATTTATCAAGGCTACTTGGATGCCTTCAATATCATCAGTCCGTGCTGACTGTACCCAACTCTTCCTGCTGCCCCTACCCAGGCAAAATTAGCCTTAAAACCCTCATAAAGGACTTGAGCCTGGAGTCCAACAGACAGCCAGGTGCAGAGGTGACTGTGAGTCCGGAGGTGGAATGGAAAGACACTTTCTTAGGCTGTAGTAGCAGCCCTGGCTTCTTCTCCAGAGGAAGACAGTTGGAGCCAAGAAGCTGGCCCTGGATGCCCCAAGGAGGGTTAAACCAGGGGCAGCACCCAGCCCTGCAGGCCTACTGTACAAGTTGGACACATATCCCCAGATGGGGCTGAAAAACTAACCCCCCTGTCAGTGCAACTCCCAGGAGGATGTCCACAGCAGCTCAGCACTGCTGTGCCCTCTGAAATGGTGGGGAACTGGGATTTTGTTATGCTGCATCTGTGCTGATGGCTGTCACCAAAGAGCAGGGAAAACACACACACGGTGCCACGCAATCAATTTCAGAGACTAAGGAAGCAGAATACAAGAAAGACCAAGAATAACCCCCATCCATGTCTCCTCACACCTAGCGGGTGCTCTTTAGGGAAGATAATTTTGTGTAGGACAGCAGATTTGCTTGGCAGATTTATGAGCCAGACCTGGGCTTTCCCCACTCCTACATCAGTTGAATAGCACAGCCTGGATTGGATATGAAGCCACTCAAGTCAACCAGGCGCTCAACCGAGAGTTCTGTCAGAAGTTGTCTGATTAGCTTCCCTATTTCTTTCATGACACTGATTCAGGAACAAACAGTCACAGCCATGAGAAATACATATAATGTTGTGATGCTCTTGTTTTCACAGCAGCCTTAGGGTCTTCTCTGGTCTTCTGTGGAGCTGACATGGAGCTAATGATCAAGAGCAATTTCAAACCTCACTGAATGGTCAGGCCTAAGCATGTAGAAATTTGTGTTCATTGAGAGAAGAATGGTAGCAACAGAAGAACAAATATTACTCTGATAAAGGGGAAAAAAAATGGAAGGAAACTCAAATTTAGGGAGTGTATTAACCCTTTACATGAGGACACGAGGGTTTGAAAATTCCAGTTTGTAATTCAGGCCCTGCTTATGTCATAGAATCACTGAATGGTAGAGGTTGGAAGGGATTTCTGGAGATGATCAATCCAACTCCCCTGCCAGAGCAGGATCACTTAGGGCAGTCCACACAGAACAGAGCCAGGCGGGTTTTGAAAATCTCTAGAGAAGGAGACTCCACAACCTCTCTGAGCAGTCTGTTCCAGTGCTCCATCACCCTCACATGTCAATGGTGAAGCACAGGAGCACTCAAGGGCAGCTTTAGTAACTATCTCAGCACCTTCCATGACTGTTGGCAGCCTGGAGCCTGCTGCTGACACATTCACCTGATCTCAAGGTTACAGTTTCTTTTTTGGGGCAGACAACTTAATACACAACACTGATCTGATTTTCAAAGGGCAGGCACCCCACCCAGTCTGGAAACTGGAGACTTTATAAGACATGTCCCATTAGACAAGCAAGAAATCAATGCCTGCTTGGTCATTAGTCATTCTGGAAACCTCCGCCTTGGTGAGTCAGCTGAGGTGCCTGGCATACCTGGCAAGCTAGAAGGGAATCCGGTTTTCAGTTTATTTTTTTTTTTTCCACCACCTCAAAAATTCCCAGTTGAGCTGCACAGGCAGCAGTCAGCCTCCCTGGGAAATGGCTTGGCAGGGAACATGACATGAAACCCATTCCTGGTCTCCTCATGTCACATCTAATCTGTCTACATAATATTTGGCTAAGTTCCCTCTCGCCAGAAAAAGAGCAAACAAATCTCACCAAAGCAAATTATTTGGTGATCTTCTGCTAAACGCACAAGTCCAAGGGAAAGGAAAATAAAAAAGCCCCAAAAGTAGAATTTGCTATTACCCATCTTTTCAGGTTTAAGGCACCAACACATCTCTGCATGCAGTCAGTGCATCCTCCCCAGGGCTGGAGCATCCCCACATCAGCAATCATTTGACATCCCCATTCAACAGGTTTTTGGTAATTCCATGTCCCAATTACATTACAAACGTATGTTTGGTCCTTCAGGTCTCCACACTTGAAAGGTATTGATATAAAACTGACTTTGCTACAAAAGACAAAGCAAAGCAGGTCAGTGGAAATAAAACTTTCAACATTTAGCCATGGAATGGGTGCCAATTGTGGTTCGCAGCCATTACATTTCTGTGAACCAAGGGATATGACCACATAGGGATATACTTTGGAGAGGAGAGCAGCCCCTCAGCACATCTTAAGTTTCCTTGAGACACAACAGCAAGCGTCCATTTCCATAGTACAGGAGCTTCTGATTGTCCAGCAGAGCTGCTTACGTGAGCATCAAAGCATATGAGCAAGCTGACAAACACCTGAAAGGCAGGAGAGCTCAACACATCAGGGCTAGCTCAGCTCAGCATCACTATGCTGGACCATCCAGTGGCAGAACTGGCTGGGAACCACAACTGACTCTCCCTGATCATGAATAGCTGCGAGCCAAAGGCTGTAAAACATCAGTGCTAACTTATTCTAGAGATCTCAGCCCCGCAGTGGAGCTCTCCTGAGCACCACACTCAGAAGGATACAACTGCTATAAGGCAGCATCTCAGTTTTATGCCGTGATAAGGTTTCCACCACTGCTGGCTACAGTGAGCTGCACATCCCTACCACAGTCCCTACCAGCATCAAGGGAGCATTTATTCACAGATCTGATGATCTCGTGCAGGTCACAGCTTCTTAGAATGTGTTCCTTTTTCTCACCAGTGACATAGACTTGCCTGATGTGCTGGCTGCTGACAGACACTTAAATCCTTAAATATCATTAAGTCTTTAGCACTGCCCAGAAACAGCCAAACACTTTATGCTGTAACACAGCTCAATATTTTGTTGTCCAACCCACAGCATTTACTTGGCAATGAGACTCTCCCACGTCCTCTCCTTGGGGAGTATTGGGAGATGCCCAGGAAATTGCTTCCCCAGAGAGGTGCATTTGTATGGTCACCCATGAAATGTGCCTTCCTTATGTGGTGGGACAGAAAAAGGAGATGGCATCCAGCTGGGACGTGAAAAGTATATTCTTTTAACATAGGAAGGCAAACATGACAGCTAGAAGCAGCTTCATCTCAACCTTCTCCTAGGAGGTATGCCCAGCTCCAAGCTGCAGCATACCCCTGCTATTTCACAGGAAGAGACCAGCAGGAGAATGAAAAGTCTGGTCAAAGGGACATACATGGCCAACCCTGGTCCTCTGTGCTTTGGAAAGGACACAGATGTGATGAGAGAGCTGCTGTCTGCCACCCCACAGAGGAGTTTTGCTTGTCGTGTGAACTGTCTGCCTGAGCACTGCAGAACAGATCGCTCAAGGTTAAATTGGATTAAACTGTTACAGCTCCGCGTTCCCACGTGCGGTTTAAATTTAAACGCTATAAATTTCATGGTGAGTTATTAAAACCTTTTTGGCAAGGAGAACTCATCTCTGAAAGAAAAAAAAAATAAAAATTCTCCGAGTTAGCAAACCCACAAGGAGGCCTTAAGTCAATGGTGAGATTTTGAAGCGGAGGGGAAGGAAGAGACGAGGTATTCCATCAGCAGAGTGTGGGAGCGAGAGCCCTCCCTGTAGAGCAGCCTGGCCCCCCTCTGCCATGTCAGCTGCTCACCAGGTTTTCATGGTCAGCGCCTTCGTCCCACGTGCTGTGCCCAGCAGCACAGATGCTTCTGGAGCAGAAGCCAAGCCCTGCACCGTATGGCACATTTACAGACAGCAGGACGTTCTGAGCTGGGTGCGTGGAAATTTTTGTAAATACTTGTCAGCATAAATTAACAAACAAGCAGCATGAGAGGCCTTGAAATGTCACTCTGAGAAGTCCCATCCTTAGAGTTTCTCCTGGTATCAACCAGCCGTGCAGTGATCTTTGCATGGGGTGGGTGTAAAATGCCACACAGTTTCAGAAGAAGCCACACAAAGATAATCACAAGTACCATACAGAGGGATGGCTGGTTCTGCGTGACTACTGCTCCTCACCAGGCTTGGGAAGCCCTCTGAGATGAGCATCTTTTCCTATTACTCCCTGAGCCTACTAACCAAAAGCTCCAAGGCAGACCACAGGCAAGTGCAGTAAGAGAAACAAACAGAGAACAGTAAGAAAAAAAGGCCCAGACCGAGCATGGTTGACCAGCAGAAAAGTAGACCTTCCTCCAGCTCCCCACCCTGGAAGAGAACATTAACTGCTAGCCCTGGCAAGGACAGCACAGCAGACACTTGCTCATTCTGCGTTCTCCAGGGTCTACACTGAGCCTCAGATGATTGTGCTACAAAATGTTCAGGGCTGGTTTCTGTTCTCAGCTGTCACAACTCAGCAGGAGCAGCGCTGGCCCAGGCTGTTCTGCTCCACATGCTTCCAAAACCCTGTCTCATCTGTGCTGCTGCCGGAGCAGATGTTCACAAGCCGCTTGGGTATTTTTGGTGGCTGAGTGGTTTTCCAGCTTGAAGTCTCCAGCAGGCTCCCACATCAGCCCTGGCAGGCATGGCCATCACCTTTGAGAAGGTGAAGAGCAAAGCTCTTGCCCTCCTCCTTATGAAGGCAGCAAGGAGATGAGGCAGCCCCACGAGCTGCTGGCTCTGCACACAGCCAGGCCATGGAAACCGAAGAGCAATCACTTTGTGCACCGAGTGTTGGTTGAACAACCTCAAACGTCAATTTTCATTGCAAGATTTTTTGCAATGGGGAAAAAAACTAAACCACCTCTCATTTCCAGCTGTAATTCCAAGGGGACCTGGGGGCCTGGCTGCTTACAGGACTTGTCACCGTTTCCCCTGTTAAATGCCACAGCCAGGTGAGATTGTGCCAGAACCTCGGCCGGTGGAGAGGCACCCACACACTCGTGGCTGTGTGGGCTTGGGGGTTCTCAGAAGGATCCAGCTGAGGGTTGAGCTCTCAGATCTGGGCACTGGCTTCCCTGCGCTAAGCAAGACGAGAGTCTTTAAGGGACATCTATCCAGCCCTGGTGTCCGAAGTCACCTAGGAAAAGAGGGTTGGGCTTTGTTAGTTTGTTCTGCACTAAGGCTGGGGGTTAACCGGGCTGCAACGGGCCGAAAGCTGTCATGTTCGGGCAATGTTACCCTCCTGCCTGCCCCTCCGGGGAGCGAAGCACCCAGCGCTCGCCCGCAGCCGGGTGTTCCCCCCGGCCCGGCACTGCGCCGGGCGGCCGCACGGTGTCACCCCGAGCCCGCCGCTGCCACGCACCCCGCCCGGCTCTCCGGCAGCACCCCCGTTCCCCGGGACAAACCCACCGCCTCCCGACCCTGACGGGACCCCGCGCCGGGCCGGGGAGAGGGCGATGCGGAGGCGACGATGCCAGCGGCCCGGCAGAGAGGACACGCCTCGCCTGCATTTTGTCCCAGAGAGATTAGAAATGAAAGTCAGAATTGCTGCTCTTATCGCACCCGGGGAAGCTGCTTCCCCCCCAAAAGGCTGGGCGGCTTCACGCTGCAGCTTGTGGGCTCCCAGGCAGCATTGGGAACAGCACGACAGGAGCTCTTACGGAACCTCTCCTTTGAGCAGGGAGGCAGGAGCACAGCGGAGCCCCGGGCAGCTGGGTCTTCCTTTGGTGGCATCACCGGGGAAGTGGAGGCCTCGGGGGCTTACGGCAAACCCTGCAACCACAGGGCCCGAGTGCCAACAGCCTGCCAGCTGCAGCAGGGATGAGGGCTGCCGACAGCCCCGGGCAGACAGCATGACGCCCGGACACGGGCAAAGGGGGAAGGCTTTTCTGGACCTGTACTGCCTACCTTTGATCCAGATACTGTGCTTTATGTCGGAGTAGGGAGGCTTTAACACTCCTGCAGAGAAGGGGAGGGCTCAGCACTCGTCCTCCCCCCAGTGCGGTCAGCTTCCGCACAGCTTGAGCGCTTGACCTAAAAGTGTGACTGACTCAGCACAGGCAGCCCCGGGTGCTGTGGCAGCAGGTAACGGCGGCTCGCATTGTGCGAGCACGGCCTGCTCCCGGCACCCAGCGACTGGGCCAGTAACGGAGCAGAAATGGGAATTTGGCAAGAAGACTGGGAAAGAATAGGTTTGCTGCATTTTAAATAAGAAATGTTTGCTTTGCTGCAAGATGACTTTGGGATGCCAGACCAGAAGGGCCCCAGTGGAGGAACTATGAAAGAAAAAGAAATAAACCTGGTAGCTGTTGGATGCAGTGCAAGAGCAGCAGGGTATGCCCTGGCAGAACAGGGGTTGGGGAGCTATCAGTGCAGCTGGGAAGGAGAGGGAACATTTTAGCACACGGCAATTGGGGAAGGGCTTATGCAGATCTGCCAGGGCAGTGTGGAACCTCTGCACACCCGAAACACGTGGACAGCGAGGAGCTGTGGTGGGAATCACAGGCCCCTCCGCAGCAGAGCCACCCACTCCTGTGGGTACAGGGCCACCCCAGCACTGGGCTGTGCTGACAGCTCCGGGGCCCAGGGATCCCCAGCAGGAGCCTGCACTGGGCATGGGCATCTCTTCTGCTGCAACTCGGTGTCACAGGGGGCTGGTGAAATAAGGAGCTAAAACACTTGACCGGAAAGATCAAGAAGCCAACAAAGGAGATGGCAAAGCTGAGCAGCCTGGGAAGCAGGAGGTGACTCAGAGGTGCTTACACAGCCCAGGATCTGTGGAGCAAGCCTCTAAATATTCTTCCCTTAGCAGCTGGGCAGAGCCAGCCATTACCAAGTGCCATTAACTGCTTCATTACCATCTAAGCAAAACAAACCAATCAATCTGTGCTGCGTTTACCCAGAGAAGGGATTGATATTGAGACACAAACATTGTCCTCCAGACTGCAGGCATGACACACACCCTCCAGCCTGGCAGGGCTGCTCTGCTCCCCAGCCAGTCCCTGGGAGCAGATTTTCGATGTCCTCTGCTGTGTCAGGTGTGCTGATAGCACAGCAGCAAACCAGTGCTCAGCACCCATAGCAACTAAGCTGCCCTGCGATGTCAGTAAATACCTGCTGAGATGGAGCTGTAGACCCAGACATAGTGATGGAGATGAGAGTAGAATTTAGCCTTCAGAGGTCCACCTTGACCATTGGCGCCTGTGCTTGATGTGCCCAGCAGCTCTGGGAAGTTTGAACAAGCCAAATGAGGGCCAGAAAGAGCATTTAGGATGAGAGCAGCCTGCCAAAGGGAAAGGAAACCTACAGCACATAGATCATTTTCAGAGGACCAGAAGAAGCTGTGATTTTTGAGCTGGAGCCCAGAGCCACCACAGGCCTCAATTTATATGACACAACACCCTTCTTTTACAGCAGCGTAGGTATTTCCCACAAGCTCTCTTTTTCCCGCCAGACACATCTCTAGATAAGGGTTCTGATGACAGGCAGAGAGCAAAAGATCCCCTGGCATGCAAAAGGAACAGGGAAGACTGACTCTGAGATCCAATGTTAAGCTTCAAAGGACCACTAATACATGAGAGTCTGGAGACTTCAGCATCTCTAAGAGCTTCAGTCCACTGAGAAGATTAAGGTCTGGGTACAGTAAAGAAAACTGCACTTACCTCTGTGATGAGGTGCAAATGATTTATGAAAGGGATTATTCATGGCTGATTGAGATAGCAGGATGGGACGATCTGATCTTGTGTTCCCAAGTCTTTTAATAAAGTCTTCTGTGGGATGAAGATAACATACCCACAGCAGTGGCACAAGCAGGGTGCATGTGATGGCACGTTAGCATGCTGGTACCGTGCTTAGCACCTGCCAGCCAGGTGGATGAGCCTTGCTTACCAGATCTGTGCAGCCAGCACAGGCATTTACAAGGGAGTGGGTTCACCTGTGCTTAGCCTTCTCTTTCATGTGTTTGAAATACTGCAACCCCAAAGATTTTCAATCCCTTAGTTATCCATTCCCACGGCTTTTCCCTCAGCAAAACAGACTAGAAATGCTGTTTTTCAGCAGTACACTAGCTCAACATCTTCCCCCATTCAGCTACATCTTCCTTTCTGCCAGGTGATTAAGCATTTTATAAATATCAGGAATAAAAGCAACCCTGCAGAGGCTCACAGAGCCATCAGCGCTGAACTGGAGCAGCACACAGAGCAGCAATGAAGATACGATTTGGCAAGACCTGATTTCCTCTGGCAGCAAACGCTGTGACAACATCTGAACCCTGGGAGGGCACTGGAAAGCCTCCAGGAGCGGCACACTGGGCAGAGGAGGTTTTTTTGCACCTCGCTGATGTTCTCAATGGCTTCTGAGCTGTCCATACTCAGAGGATGCACTTCTGGAATTGCTTGATTTGGGGTTAATGATTTTTTTCCATTTAGAACCAAACTAATACTATTTAATGATTGCTATTTATTTGCATTATGCAATTAAATCACATGATGAGAATTATTTGTTGCATGAACAGGAATTCAAGATTTTTAAAAAGTGAACACTTTTTCATTTCTTACTGCAGCAAATAAGCAGAAAAAAAAAGATTAAAAATACAATCAACAAGCAAAAATCAAGAGGCCCTCTCTGTCCCCCTCTACCTGTCAAGCACTAGTATTTCTGTTAACACTGAGTGGGAAAATAGAAGTAGTGCACCCAATGGACGCAAGTGGATTATTCTCCAAGCTGCCTGAAAGTACCCTCAGTTGGTAAAGACACCATCTCATATTCCTCCCAGGATTTGATTTTAGCAAAACAATGGGAAAGAAATCCCCTCAGGCTGTGCCCAAGGGCTGACAGCTCCTTGGCTCCTCCCTTCAGCCTGGCCTGGGCTCAGCTGCTCTTGCTCCCTGCCAGGTCACAGGTCCCCAGCTCAGAGCTGCATCACCTGCAGGCTCGTGCCTGTCGGTGACTGAGGCTGGATCTCTACTTGGGTATTTTCAGTAAGAACGTCAGGAGTCTCTTTCTAAGAAGCCCTTAAGCCTTCACACGAGCCTGATTTTTGGTTTCTTTACTGCGGCAACTACTTTGCCCTTGTTCCAGTGTATGACAAAAGCTGCAGGAGGCAGCATCTGTACACAGGTTTGCATCCAAAACATCAGCTCTTCACAACAGCAGCTTTTGAGGTGTACACTAGTCACAGAAAACAAGCCATGTTTCAAATGCTGCCTATGGGAAAGTCATATAGAAGGATTTTTCCCTGAGACTTAAGAGTCTAACTCCAATATTATTCCTTTAAAAAGAGAAAAGACAGAAAGCACAATGCAGGGAGCAAACATGATGAAAACCTCTTCCAGGAGTCTCCCATAGCAAGGTTTTTCTGCTTTGTTCTCCAATCAAAGCTGATGTTCTGTCCTGAACAAAACCCTCTCAAAAACATGGCAATTAAAGGCTATAAAACTGGTCACACAATGAATTTGTGGCAGTTTTATATTCTGTTCCAACACACTTGGACAAAACTAGTTGAATTTTCTTATCTGAATGGACCTTCTTTACATGGGGAGTGTAGCAATTACCTTCTTGTTTGTTTTTTTTAAATTAGCAAAGAGTTATTTCTAGACAAAGATGAGTTACAATCACTGGCTCAAAACCTTAATTTCTGTTCTCCCCTAGAAATACTATTTCCCCCAGAGATCATCCATCCACATTAGCCTTTCCACCATTTACAAGAAATGCTCCTAGAGAAAAGCAATGGTTCAGAGACTGACACCCGGAACTTTTGAACTACTTGGGCTTCACTCTGTTCTGTACCATCTCCCACTATTTGAGAGTCAGAAGATCACAGGGTAACTCCCTTTTAAATATATTTATGAACCTGCAGAATTATTTTTCTGCTTATTTCTTCAATTTTTAATTTCCAGCTTTCTGCAGATAAGCCAAAGTGAAATTAATTAAAACACACACAAACACACACACACACACACACACCCCCCCCCAATAAAAAAACCCAAGCAAAACCAAGCCAACCCCAAAACAGCAGGCTTTACTGCTGCATAATAAACAGAAAAGCTGCTAATAAAGCAACAATCACAACAGGTCTTGGCCAGAAAAAAATAATTATCTAACAAGTGCCTCCAACTTCGATCTCAGAAACTCCCAGAAAGCAAAGGAATATGTCACAGTCCTTCACTAATACAGCCAGCAGTCTCTCACTGCTTTTAACATCCCTGACAGGTGACTTCTCATGAGCAAGGATCATGGTCTGGGACAGCCCAAGGTGGAACCACCATCCCAGCCCCTGAAGGATGAGGAATGAGTTTCTCCGAACTGTCTAAAAAGGCTGAAGCAGTTCATTATTTTCAGACACATCTTTTAAGGAAGATGGATATTTTTAGCATGTTTCACAAGACATGACAGAGATGTTACCAGCACAAACACTATTCAGGACCATTTCTTCTCAAGATCTTCCACCATACTGACAAGCCCATTGGTACCACAGGCAAATTTCAGCCCAAAATCTAAAAGCTGGCAACTGCTGAATTATGACCTAGAAAGCAGTCAAACAGCCTCCCTGCTGCTGTTCTCTTTTTTTAATTTATTATTAACTCAAATAAAACAGTCATGGCAACAACAACATTTTATTGCCCTGTGAAGGACTATGTAAAACTGCAAAAATATAGAAGACTTCCTAGAGTAAGACATGAGCTTAGTGCTCGCTGAAGTGATAGGAGCACCTGGCTTGGGGTTATTTTCAGAAAATAAAATCTCTGTAACATCTTGAGGTACAGCTAAAAGCTGGCTGGCTTATTGCGGGCTCTGTCAGACATCTCATGCTCATGAGAAAGAGCAGATGGCAGCATTGCTCAGCAACTGGCCACGAGCAACAGGCCCCTCCACAGTCACCTCCTGCCCACGGGCGCAGGCAGCCACCCCTCACTGCTGCTCAGGAGCGTGGGGAGCAGCAGGAGGAGGCCTGGAGGCCCCACTCTCACCTGCATTGCTCTGCGTAGCCCTGCATGCAGCAGGATTGTCTCTTCGGCAGACAAGCTCAGTCAGAGCCGCGACAGCCTGGTGGTTGTTTGCAGAGAAAAACTGAGAAGACAAATCAACTTCATACCTTTGAGTCAAACATGATGGAGGGCGGGGAATCATAAAAAAAAAATAATAAAAAAAAAAAATCATACTTTACACTTCAAAGCCTTCATGTGTAGTGAAAACAAGAAAAGAAATGAGTTCATGAAAGACTAATTGCCCAGTTTGTTTTATGCATGAGCTCCAGCATCCCCAGCACATGCAGTTACAGCTTATTTTCAAAGAGACCAATTATTTCATTAAAACATCATCTTCACACTTCCAGATTTGCTATAACAAGTCTTCTCCTCTTCATCCTTCTGGCCTAGTATTTTGCCATTTTTTGGTTTAAGAGCAAAGAAAATAAGAGCCAAATGAAAAAAAAAAAAAAGCAGAGTCTTTGCAGCATCTGTAATTCACTAGCAGATATTAAAACCTGGAATTTAGGATCCATCTTTTCTCCTCCACAAAGTGAAGAAATACTGCAGCACTTGAAACACCTTGGTGCAAAACCCAAGGCAGCTCAGGCAGCCAGGAAGAATCTGTGTGGCAGGATGCTCTTGCAGATACAAGGACACCAAATGAGGGTTTGAAACAAGCCTTGTGCCCAAGAATTTCAAGGGGAAGGACCAGGAAGCAACAAGAATTAAAGTTCCTTGAATTTTCTAATGTTGCCTTTAATATCTGTAGAATACCCAAGGAGGCCACATAAGATGTCATATAACACAGCAGAAACTGAAAGCTGGGCCATGGGGGGGGGCCGTAAAGGGTGAAAGAGGGAAAGAACCCTCAAAAGTAGTCAAAAGGATGCCCACAAAGATTTCTTCCAGACATGCAACATACACCAGTAAAACGTTAGAATCAGAAAACAGAGTTCACAGTAAGCATCTGACTCTGCAGCATAAATTTTCCTTAAGAACAAAGATGTTTGAGCAACCACAATCCCTCTGATGAAGCAGAAAGCAGAAGCCTCGATGCCTGCCTGTGCAGGAACTGAGTGCTGCAGTCTTGGCACTCTGGAGAGATGCTATCGGGGGTTGCCACAGAAACCAGAGGATGCAGACCCAGCAGCTTTGACTTTGCATAAACTGACAGCAAGTTCAGCTGGAGCTGAGACACTGAGAGTGCTGGTGGTTTCCTCCCACTCCCAGGCAGGATTGTGATGGGGCTGTATCTGAAGCTTTCCTACAGTCAAGCCTCCTGCTTCCATAGCCCACCAAGGTTAGACAACACACACAAAGGTCACTTTCCTCACCCATCACTTCCATCCAGGTTCCTCCTGACTGAGCTGCTGCGTGACACCTTACATATTTTTGCATTTTCTGAAGAGGGGTATTCTCTGGAAGCAGGGGTATTTTTCTACCAAAGCTCCTTCCACTGCAGAGGGAGACCCAATATCCCAGCTCCCTTTGCACACCTGGAGAGAGCAGGAAACGCTGTATGATTCAAAGAGAACCAGAGGAGCCCAACACCAGATGAAATTACTGCCACCTTTGTTAGTGCTGCTCTTACCTTGTTATCTTGCATCGCTCCTGTCGTGCTGTCCCCAACAGGTAAGCTGCTGTGGAACACATTGCTGTGGTTTGGAGAAAAGCCATCCCCTTTTTCCCGCAACGCCCTAAAGCGATGTAGATTTCATTTTAGAAGTCCTTTTAGGATAAATTTCTGCAGTTCATTTACTTATACACACCTTGTTAATGCCACATTCTTTGCCCATGAAGATTATGCGTGCTAATTCAAATAATCTTAAACCTATGTGCAGGATTCCCATAAAATGTTCCTGTTGTTGCACCACTGAAGGCGAGACCCTGATGTCACAGAGCTGTAATACGGTCGTTATTCAGTGAAATAGCATCCCCAAAGCCATGCATTAAGTCCTCTGGAAAATAAAATTAATTCTCATAAAACCTACAACAATTTCATCTTGTACAAGGAGCAGAATAAATCAACACTGGGCATTTATGCTTCGTAAGAATAAGTGTGCAGGTAGATCCAAGGAGTGCTACGTTCATTGCAGATTTGTGTCCACCACCCAAAAAATTATTCCGATGCGACCCAGGCAGATCAAATATGCCTGATACGGGGGCACTGACAAGATATTTCTGGGAGACTTTTCAGCCAGTGGCAAGAGATAGCACAAGGCGATGTTAAATGCCAGGCTAGTACTCCACCTCCTCTCTGAACAGGCAACTTCCATTTTCAAATTTCAACTCATTTCTTTTGTGTTACTTGCAAAGTGAGAAAGACTTACGGCCAGTGACAGGATGGCAGCTGTCACTCCACATGAACAGACCCCAAAATGAAAGAGCAATCCAGCACATGGAAGTAGAAAGTCCTGACACTTTAATTATCTGAAGAAGTTACAAGATGAAAGTCTTCCTTGAGGCAAATGTATATTAGTATTGATATAGTCATTGTGCTTTTCAGTAAGAGAAATAGGAGTTCGTATTTACATAAGAAACTATAGTGTCTGAGATCTTTAAATACCGTATTTATGGAAATGATTCTGAATTACAGCATTTACAAAATAAAAACAAGCTTGAATAAATATTCAGTCCATTAAATAAGATCCTTTTTTTTTTCTCTCTCCACAGAAGCAACTTTTTGTGCATATTCATTTCACAATTGTTTGTTGTATTTTTTTTTTATCCTATAAAAGAAGCATTACATTTGTTGGGGTTTTTTTTCTAAAAATAAAGCTGCAATAATCATTGCAATGTGAAGCCTGAGATTTAAGCCTGAATAAGTATCATTGCTTGCACCGCACTACCCACCTCCCACCAATCACCCAACCCCACACCCTTCCAAGCTCTGGTGAATGCCAACACTTCAACTCAAGGATTCCATGGGAAGGCTTTCACAGAATTAATAACTGAAAAATATAAATAAGGTGAGGATAACACATCATAACTGACATTGTCTACGAACAGCATCATAAGGCTTGTGCATTACACATAAACTAAGTGAAGCTGTTTCATCCGATTTGAAATGACAGTAGTGACAAACCGTTGTACCCTTATATGGCTCATTAACACTGAATATTAAACTACGTAAAGGGAATGTGCACCCCAAAATAAATAAATAATAATAATAATTTAAAAAGTCAACACTGGCCAGTTTTGCTTTATCATTGTGAACAACCACCTTTCTTAAGCACAACACCGCAAACAACTTCCTCATCCTTTTTTGTATTTATCACTTTGAAACACAGTGTGTAACACTGCGAGTCAGGAAGGGGGATACAGCAAAGAGCTCTTGATCTCGTTTCCTCTGTAACCACAGCACACACTCTCTTGCTTTTCATGTGGCTAACTCAAAGCTTGTCCAAACGCCTTTGAAACCTCAGTGCTCAGGGAGCTCTTACTGCAGAGAGTTTGTGCAAGATCATAGCATGAATCTATGTGAGTCTTACTACTTTCCTCTCCAAGTGGAGATAAAAATTAATCCCTGGTGTTTCAAATAAATACAAACATCTTCTGGGTTGTAGCATGAGTGAAGTAACAGTATGCAGTATTTTACACAGTTACTCTGCCAAATGTGGACAATAAGAACCCTTCTCTGGTTGACCATTCTGTAGGACCTTTTGAATATATCATTATGTATTTGCCCTTTTAAGAACAAGAAAAAAAACCTCAGTATGGGAGAAATAATTTGTCACATGTACTAAATTCTGCTGCTTAACTCTTTCAAAAATATGTATTTTAATATTAACTCATTCATTTGGTAACCATCTCCTCTGAAGTTTAAGTTTTTAATGTTGATATAGAAACCAAAGCTCTGTGTTATACTTTTATAACAGGATTTAGCATAAATGATGCAGATTATAAATACTTCCAAAACTCCCAAGTATGGAAATGAAAGCTGTAAAACTTATTTAGAAGATAGCTTGGAGTTATTGCTCTGCTTGGTAAATGAAAGGCAACAGAAATACACTGCTTCAGGACCTTCAGTGCTTGCTATGTGAATCAAAGAAAAGTTTGCCTTTGTAAATATCGAATATGGATCTGCAATAGTTTTGCTTTAATTAATCCTAGCATAGGTAGCAAAAATCCAGTAATGGGAAAGTTCAACGGCAGCAGGAGGGAGAGTGCTGACATCCACAGCCATGCTGGTATTCTAGTGAGCACAGAAGTGTCAGAGCTTTGGGACTGATTTGCTGGGATGGACTAGTGAACCGGCTATGCTGTTACTAGCAGGTGAGCTAAGCGGCAATGCTCCAATTCTGAGCCCTATTTCCTTCCACACAGTGCATTTGTTCTGCATATGGCATCGTAACATTAATGTTATAAATTTATGGAAGACTGTACTGTAGTCTTATAGCTACAGACACTTCATACTTCCCTTTAGCAGCTTAGTAAAATGCAATAAAAACTGTCTGTACAAAATTTATAATAATGGATGTCAAAGCCTACTACCCTCATGGGGTCCCTCTTTCAAGTTAATTCTTGGCTTAAGTCAAATATATCAGTCCGTGTAAGACTCCAGAAGACACACCAGCAGTTTAATATGTCAGATACCAGCTTTGTCACTATAGAATGGAGTGACATGGAACATATAACAGTGAGTGCAAACACGGACAGGCTTCATCTGACCATAACGAGGTAACGGAGCAGAGTGGGAGGAACAGCGGGAACAGAAGATCTGAAAACAAAGAGAGAGATTTCACTTGAGTATCTCTGAAGCACTGGATGGTACAGAATTGATTTCAAGAGAAGATTGTGCGTGCTGGGCTTTTGTGTATTAGCAACACCACGCTCCTCAGTGCGGCAAGTGAAAGCCCTTCTGCAGGCAATTCATAGCCCAGTGATGAATTAATCTGTCTGTGCTTAGCCTCTCTGTCACAAGTGCCCGAGCACTGCCATTAGCCACGGCAGGCCAGTCTGTCTCTGCAGGTCACAAGGGAAGGCAGCTCCACCAGAGATGAAAAGTAGTATCTCTTTCCACTGGTTTTAAAGAAAGACCAGGAGAATACTTGTGAATATCTCCCAAGTTACTACTCTGCAAGTCCACTACAAAGTTAACAAAACCAGCTTCTCTACCTTCTTCCTTTTTTAACTTGTACACCAGCAAGCAGGCTAAATGGAATTGCAGATTTCTGGCTTCCGGAGGCACGTGACTGTTTTATTCACCCTCCCCCAAAACTTGCAAAGCAGCAGCCCTACACACTACACACTCCTGCAAAGGGTTAGAAAGCAACCAAGGGGATACACAGTCCCTGCAGCTGAGCTGTGTATCACCCCTTGCAGTGCAGGCTGCTGTGGCTTGTTACAGCTTACAGCAGCGGTCCAGAACAACCCTGGATTTGGGGTGTTTGTTCCAGGTTCTCAACAGGAGTTCTCCTTTTTAGCAGGCAAACGCCTATTGCTGTATAAAAGTCAAAACCCTCCCACCTCCTTTCTAAACATAAGCTGAGCAGTTGATAGCCAAGACATAGAAAAACACTTGTGACTTGAAAACCCTGGCCAAGTGCACACAATTTGCTGTGCAGCTGAGTTTGTGTGGTACGCATAAATCTGCTGTTCTCTTTGGTGGATAATTTCTCACACGTTTGACTGAGTCATTACCTTGCCACAGCTCCGACAGTGGTGTTTTCTGCGAATGACTGTGAAAGGAGCCTTGCACGCAGTGCAGTAGCTGCAGACTTCATCTGGAACCCAGTCAGGAGGATCTGTCAGAAACACAGCAACAAAAGGGAACATAAATCAAAAGGGAATAAAAACAAACACGCGATTACCAGATCCTCAAGGGAGAAGGGAGGATAAAATATAACAGCAGCTGCTTTCATCTGAGTTTCTCAAGGTGCTCTGCAAACGGGCAGCTGGGTGAGCTCAAGATAGTGGGGAGGGCTCAACTGCCCCCTTCTCTGCCAGGTGCCCACCTTTGGGGAGAGCACAGCAGGCACTGAAACAGCACACGGACATGAAATGAAGTAGATCCTACTCAAATGAAAGCAGCAGGGAAAAGGAGGTAACTAAAATAAAGTATGAAGACAAGAGACTACTAAAGCAGGGCTGGATCACACGTGTGTTTTTTCAATGCAGCCAGCCATCAAAACAAGATTAGAGCTGAGATCATTCCCAGCCTCTTCAGCCCTCCCTACAGAAAGGCTGACTGCTTTTCTGCAATTAGGCAAGCAACTCTACAGATAATAAACTCAAACCCTGATTACTGTATGCTAAACTATTAGGACTCTTACTGGAAGTTGCCAGTAACTACAGCAAACCCACAAAATCCAGTGTACAAGACTTTGCAGAGAAAGAATTTGACCATTATCCCAAACAATGTATTTCAGTTGCTTATTTCTCCTGCAAGCTGGCTAACCTCTCATAAAAGCCAAGCAGGGAAATTATTTGGTTTTGGCAAAGCAGAAGGTATTAGGCTCATTTCTGTTGAGCTGCTTCTGCTAGTGACAGGCTGACATGACCTCAGAGTCTAAAATTACAAGTGTAGAAATGATGTAGCCGATTGCTTAATTAAGTTGTTGAAAATCTTATGAAGCACAAAGCAAGTTCTATCCAGAAGGAATCCACAGAGCGAATATAAACAGCTGGATGTATTTACTCAAGTTCCCTGTATGCAACTTCTCTGAGTATTAGAGTATGCAACCCATGCAACCTCTGATTTATAAACCTGATAAGCAAGATCCCTGCCTCAAGGAGCATACTATCAAACAACAAAACATACAGTCCAGTTAATGCAGAGGTCAAGAAACCTACAACTATAGGCAGAAAGAAGAAAATTAAATGAAAATCCACTGTATTGTTCAAACATAACCATGAGGAATTTTCATGTGTTCGTCACACTGCAATATTTGTCAAATTAAAATAATAAAACCAAAGATACAGCATTCACTAACGAAAATGTTCAAAACACAGATGAATAAAAACAAATATCAAATCTTGACTCAGCTTTTATAGGCTCCTCTAAACTATTTTGGAAATTGAACTAGTTTAAGGAAGCAATCTTTCACTTAATGAACAAACTGGTCTGATTAAAAGTCACAACTATAGGGACAGCAACCAGAAAAAAAAAAATACATAGGAGCCTTCACATCATTCCTGGGAGCAGTTCACCAGAAAATGCTCTGTGGGGACACAAGGCTACAAATTCCTACTTCAAAGGCAGGTTTACCTTTGGCAGCAGGGAGATGCAGGACTGCCAGTTGAAGCTGAAGCATTAATAGCAATGGAACCAAGAGATTTTCCTTTCCAGTTCTTTTCTTTCTCTGGAACCTCCTGAGCTACTACATGGACCTTACCCAGTGAAACTTACTCCTAATACAAGTTTACAATGTCAACATTGACAACTTCATATTACTTTCACAGAAATCTCTGATCTGAAACAACATGCCAAGCCTGATGACCTTGAAGCATCTCCATGTTCTCCATCCAGGAAGTCCCTTTGGTTACCACATATATTTCAAAGATAATAACAACAGACCAAATAAGGATATTTGTGTTTAAAACTTGCCATTAGACTACATAGCCTTGATTCTGTTTTCAGGGATTACACTATCCCATGAATTCTCACTAATTTTCAAGACAGCAAAATTCAGGAAGTTATTCGAGCTCAACCAGGTCTTCCTCCCACATGAACACAGAGCTGGTGGAAGCAGGTTTGGTAAGATGACTACTTTGCTACTGATGCTTTATCAACTGCATTATAATGTGGGGTACCATGTTCAGCCAGTTAATTTTAATATTCACAGAAAAGTCACAAAACACATACCCTTTTTGTATAAACTGCAGCAGACCAGTGTGAACTGCACCTTCCACAGCAGTTAGTACCATAATCACTCTTCCCCTTAGATCATGATTGGTCCAGACATGTTATAACCTAATGCGACCCCACCACAAAGACTCTGGAGCTCATTGACAGAAAGCAGCTTTCTTATCAGGTGTTTACCATTTGGGTTTTGCTTTATTTATCTGTTTGGGTTTTTTCCCTATTGTTGCCCTTGAAATGCAATATTGAAAAAGTTATTTAATTGACCTTGTATGGATTTAATTGTCTCCAGTGCCAAATAGAATCAAAACCTGCAAAAAAAAACCCTGTGAGAAACAGAAAATCTATTTTAATAAATGACGACTTTATAAACACACAAAAGTCAAATAATCCACAGCTCATGATTACAGAATTACTTGACTGCCAGATGAATTAATCTTCAAACTTTGTTTCTATAACTGCATAAAAAAAATCATCATCATATCTTAGTGGCATTTAATGTATAGAAACAGTATAACCTTCTCTACATAATGCTCCCCCACATTAGAGGGACTCTCTTCATCTCCATGTTGGTGTCATGTCAGCTGATTCAGTAAATTAACATGTCAGTAGGGTGAGCTAAAGGGCATATTTTCCCCCAGACAGTGAATCACTCAAGAACAGTAAGGCCCTTCCACAGGGCAATGCAGCCAGTCCCCCTGCCCTGATGCTTCTGGGCTTTTGTCCCCTCCTAACATCCCAATTGCTCATACCAAGATCTGCTGCACTGCAGCACACCCCCAAATAGTAACAGTTATGTAATGGTTTCTAACATTCAAAACGCTGTACAAGCATTAATTGCTTTAATCCTCATCACTCAGCTACAGGCAGTAAATCTGTGTGGGGAGAAATCAGGAGAGAAATGTCCAAAAATCATACAGTGCTGCACTCTTGAAATGACATTCAAAATAAGAAGCTGTGGGCCATCAGCCCTATACCTTTGCTTCCAGTTGTGACTGACAAAGTCCTTACACTGAATACAAACGCAGAGGCTTCATTTTGAGAGTACACACTCAGAAATTAAATGCAATCCTATATTGGAGCCAAAGTGCTCACACTGGCAGGGAGGACGATGCCCTGAATGACTCGGTCCTTGAGCCTGCGCAAGCCCCAGCGGCAGCAGGATCACACCTCCAGGTCACCTTCCCAAGCCTCGTCTCGCTCAACCTTGGGAGCAGCCTTTCTGAGTTATGTATATTAACGATTGAGTTATCAAGCTTTTTATAGAACAGGGGTTTGAAATATTCTCTGGAGAGCAGTCTCAGCAGGGGTAAAGCTTCAATATGAGGAGCAGAGCGAGCTGTACAAATTCAACCACCAGCACGAGCCTGAGGTTGTGCCGGAAGCGGGGCAGAAGCACCGCACCCCCAGGCTTCTTATCTTCCAGTCCTTCTCAGGGCTACACTGCTCCACTGGCTCTGCACGCAGCAGCAACTGGAAACATCCCGTCTCCAAACCACTATCTGCCTGTGCTTTGGGGACCTGGACAAGGAATGGAGGGAAAACCTTGTTCGTGGGCTAATTGGCCCACTGCTTTATCATGCAATGAGAGCTAAGAGAAGTCTGCTGGGAAACGGATGAAGACCACAGCACAAACATCAAAGAGGAGGAGGAAGGGAGGGAAGGGATTAACAAGACAGACTACAGAAATAAATTTTAGAAGAAAACATTAAAAGCATGTACAGAAAAAAGGCAGAGAAAGGAAGCGAAACAAGTATTTAAATGAGTAAGAAACAAGTTTAGAGAAAGGAAAAGGCACAAGATAAAATTAAATAGTGTGAAGACTGAAAAACAAATTTAAAAAGCAGAAACAGTATTCCCAAATCTGTTCAAAAATCTTGCATTACAATCTCCCATAAATCATGAAATTTTATATCCTTTTTATTCATTTTATGCTTCAGCTTTTAGATTTCACCTTTACATGTCTCCGCAACTTCATCAGCTAAAAAAGTTTTCTGTTCTATAAAAATTAAAAATCTCACAAAAAGCCAAGCCATTGGAGCCTTAAGAAAACTAGAATCATGAAGAAATCACAGATGCTGTAAATGCTGTCAAAAAGCACATGCAAATTCATTTTGCTGAAATACGTGCAATGGATCTACTGCAGTGTAGTGGAATCTTACAAAACCAAGGAGCACATCTCTGTGTCCCAGAACACAAAAGAAGAACCTGGACCCAGATCCATCAACAGTGTTGATTCAAACATTAGACCAGAAAGTTCATTCAGTGGTGCTGAGCACAAGAGACTGGATTAGAGACTGGAAGAAGGAAATAATCCCCAAAGTTGCTGCAGTTTGCAGAAGGTCTAATTTAGCCAATCTATACCCTGGTTGAAAAGAAATCAAGAAAACATGCACATTACGATTCCCTGTTGAAGAGCAGCTACTAAACCCTACGCTTGTGGTGCTGCTCACATTATGGCCAGACAAATCAGGGAAGAGACCCTTTCTGCATCTCTTGTTTTTATCAAGTATTCCTAATGCAGAACTCCAACTGAAAGTTCCTCCTGCAAGGATGCCTATTAGATTTTAGAGCACAGCATGCACAACCCTGATTTTACCAAACTACCCTGATGCCTGTGGAACTTACACCAGGGCAGCCATCAAGAGGCATTACCCTCACAGCTGCCTAAAAGGTCAGGTGGGCTTGCTGAAGCAATTCTGATGAAAGCAGGAATTGTAAATTCTCACAGTTTCAAGTATGGAAAGTAGAGAATTAAGATGACATGACTTGACTTCTCATTTCAATCGCCACAGTAAGATGAACCTATATGAGATTCCTAGGAGGCAATTGTACCATGGCAATCTTTCCCTTGCTCTGTAGATTCAGTGTTGATTACAGCTGGCTTGAAATTTTTCAATAAAAATAAATTTTCTGCCCAAAGGATATCATTTGATGAAAATTCTGGAGATGAGGGAGAAAACGGAGGTATAGACTTAGTAGCTTCAAGTACAACTCTTGTCAAACAGCTTTCTTAGGAAGGAGTTTCTGTGCACATCTAAAAAGCTTTTACGAAAGCACTGAGCTTGCAACACACACCAAGATGTGTACAAAATCCTGTAATTTTACATGCATGATTAAATACATTCAGCTGATTGTAAAACTTTGCCTTACTATGGAAAGCTTGATGCTAGTTTCTCCTCTCGCACAGTGTAAGCAGAGCTGCTGAATAAGGAAGAATTAAAAAGTTGTGTGGACAGAATATGTTTGGTCACTGAACTGTGCAACACTTCCATTGCTGGTCATCATTATAAATAATAGAGTAACAACAAGCGTTTAGAAGAGAAAAAAAAATACTGAAGCATTCAGCCAAGGTTGACAGCTAATTCTAGCCTCACAGCGATTAGATTCTGCACATAGAGCAGCATGGGTGGGTTTCCTGACCTTGTGACTTCTTACTGCAACAAGAACAAGAGCTCAACCCTTGGGACCGTAAATTACTGAATTACGCTTGCACTGCTGGTTGGAGAGCACTGAGGACTTGTGACTAGACAAAAGTGGACAGGCTGTAATATTATGAGATGGAAAGGGATCAAGGAGAAATAGTGTGCTGTTGTGCAGCAAACAGATGCTAACACCACTTGGCACAAACTGACATTTGTACTGGCAGCCACAGCAAATCCATTACGTCTGGAGTTTTAACTAGGTGGTAGCAGGCACGGCAGTTCTGTACAGATGCTAGAGGGATAAGGAGTGAAAATGACTGTGTGGTTGCAGAGGGAGCTGGGATGCCACAGCAGGTATCTTCATGGAGCACCAACAGCTTCACAATGCTTTCTGGTTTTCCTGAAGAAAATCTTCCCGTTTCTAGACGTCTCGTGCATATTCCGAGATAAGAAGCGTAACTCACTTTCTTAGCCAGCCTGTAACTTTATGACATTGACAATTAAAAATATTCACCTTCTCTCCATCTCAACAGATGAATATTCCCAACTAATAAATTACCCCAAAATACACGTATGCTCGAAACTCAGATTTGTCAAAGTTCACTGTTAAAATCATTGAGCTCACAATGATAAACAATGCTCCTAAATATGGTGAGCAGGGACTTCTGCTTGATCACATTTACAGATTGGTAAAGAAATGAATACACACAAATCCTTATCAAGACCAAAAAACCAAACCAAACCCAATCCAACACTTGTTGGCAAATAGACAGCTAGTTTTGTGTTGGTGCTACAAACACAATCCAGGCACACAAATGGCAGAAAGACATCAAACTTCTACTTCCTTGATGTTTGCTTATTTAAAGTTGTATTTCATACCAAGAATGATGCAGTTCTGTCCTGGCAGGGATACACTTATACTAGCTTAACTACGGTTACATTTATATTAAAGTTAACTCATTTTCTTACATTTTGAAATGTGGAGGTTTCCTTCAATTTGTGTGTGACCCATGCTGCCCAGTCTCAGCCCATGCAAGCTTCTTGGTCAGTTTATCATCCAGCAGTGTTTTGTCCTAAGCTGGACTTCAGGAACCTTCTAATAACCTCGCTGTGCTGGCTCGGAACTCATCAGGACACAGGGAGAAGGGCAGTACCACAAAGTCCCAGGACACGGGCTCCTTCTGTTGTTACTGCAATTCACAGCAAGCACTGCTGGTAGCAAAGAGCCCAACCTGCTGCTTTTTTCTAAGCAACTGCCACTACAGTTTGCTTTGACACAGAATTTTGTCCCCACTGGCCATCTTCTCCATAAAACAACCAGGGCATGACATTTTACTATATTGAAAACTTATTCATGGAATATTGACTAAACTGATCTTATATTCGAGGAAAATATAAATGTATTTGCTTTACATTCTCTCCCTGTAAAAACATAGTGTTTTACACTCTATGAAGTGTAAGTATATATGCTTCCTTGGAAAAAAGTCCTAGAGCATTAGGACTGCAAAGATGAACGTATACACCATGGACTCATCTGTTCTTTTGAAAATGGTGTTTTGGAATGCCAATTAATCTGTATTGTATTTCAACCTTCAGAAGGTCACAGGATTTAACTCTTATACCCTTGCCAATGTCAGTTGGCTCATAATAAACATTCATATTTGTTTTATGATCCAGACCAGCTGGTGGGTTTTATGTACAGTAAGAATGAGAAATCTGACAAAAACAAGTGATTCATCTCCATAATCTGAGTAGAGGCTGGAGCCTTCAATAGAATCTTAAAACTACTCATTTATATGTTCAGGTTGCTAAGCTTGCTTGGCTTTTTTTTATTGCCATTGACTGGATGCATCTTAAACATTGAGTACTTTCAGTAAGAGGGATTTATTTGATAATTGGAAAAAGCTTTCCTGGCAGGTAACTTGCTGGACTTTCTCAATTTGATACATGCTCATGCTCTGCCATGATGACAGAAAGGAGGAGCTACTGATTTTCTCATTTGCTTTAAACTGTTTTCATTTTCAGTTGAAATCATTAAGAGTGACCTGAAGTGTAGAAATGATCTACAGAAAAAAAGGGTATAATTAATTTTGGAGCAATGCTGTCAACATTGGTGCAGTGACTTCAGACTTCACACTGAATCCGTTTACAGCGATATCTGAAGTGTATTCTTGCTGGCAGCCTGCAGCCAGATTTTGTCTGGAGGACAAACCCATCAGGCCTGTTGAAAAAATAGGGCACAACGTTCATGCACCAAAGGTTGTGTTAACCATAAGACATTACCCACCTACATCTAAGCATCACCTGAAGTCAGGGGCTCTTGCTTCCACAGTGACCAGCGAAAATGAAGGTGTTCAAAAGGGGAAAAGACACATGGCTGCTGAGGTTAAAAATCACAGAATGGTAGGGGTTGGAAGGGACTTTTAATGATCACCTAGTCCAACCCCCTTGTCAGTACAGGATCACCTAGAGTAATCACACAGGAACAACACAGGCAACTTTTGAAAGTCTCCAGAGACAGAGTCCACCACCTCTCTGGGCAGCCTATTCCAGTGCTCTGTTAACCTCACAGTGAAGAAGTATTTCCTCATGGTGAGGCCGAACCTTCTGTTTTCCAGTTTATGGCCACTGCCCCTAGTCCTGTCACTGCAAACCACTGAGAAGAGCCTGGGCCCATCTTCCTGACACCCACCCCTTAGATATTTATAAGCTTTGATAAGACCCCCCCCTCAGCCTCCTCTTCTCCAAGCTAAACAGACACAGCTCACTCAGCCATTCCTCATACGGTAGGTGCTCCAGGCCTTTGATCATCTTAGTGGCCCTGCACTGAGCCCTCTCCAGTAGCTCCTTGTCCTCCTTGAACCGGGGAGCCTAGAACTGGACACAGTACTGCAGGTGAGGTCTTATCAGCACAGAGTGGAGGGGGAAAAGAACTTCCCTCAACCTGCTGGCCACGCTCTTCTTAATGCATCCCAGGATGCCATTGGCCTTCTTGGCCGCAAGGACACACCTTTGGCTCATGGTCATCCTGTTGTCCACTCAGACACCCAGGTCCTTTTCCCCAGAGCTGCCCTTCAACAGCTTAGTCTCCAGCCCGTACTGATACACGGGGTTGTTCTTACCCAGATGCAGCACTTACACTTCTCTTATTGAGCTTCATTAGATTCCTCCCACCCCCCAGCTCTCCAGCCTGTGTAGGTCACACTGGATGGCAGGAAAACCTTCTGGTGTCAGCCACTCTTCCCAGTTTTTTATCATAAGTGAACTTGCTGAGAGTACTAATACTGCTGTAAGTTTATGTCTCATGCTGGCTGTCTTAGGGATAGCAAACCCATGTATCCCATTAGCTATCACTGCATACCTCAGTAGAAAAAATTCCATACAGCACTGTCAAGCAAGGTCAACTTGTCACCTGAAGGGACAGTGGCCTAAAATCTATTGGAGCTGAGGAGACAGAATGGGTGTTTCTACAGTTCCCACAAATGCAACAAACTGTCCCACTTTAGATACTCCTTGTTGTAGACCTTTTGTTGTCTGTTCTGGTTTGGAAGGTAGATGCTCCCCAGCACCCTCTGCCTCTTTACAATACAGAGAATTCCTGCCCGTTAGCAAATTTGAAGGCCAAGTAACAGCAGACTACAGTAGTTAGTTCACATAGTTAGAGGAGCTGTACTGATTTGTACCAGTAGGTATTTATATTTAAAAGATGAATAATGTGCCAGGGAAAAGAAGTGACTTTGCCATGACAAAATGTATATCCACCGTGAAAAGGTTATTCAGGGTCCTGCAGTTACAGAAACTGAAAGCAAGTTGTTCTGAAGTCAAATTCACTGACAGCACCAGGCATTGATTCAAAACAAAAGAATATGAATGGAAATGGTAGAGAATGAATAATCTCTTGCATTCTTTTGCAATACAGCCTATATATGTTAAGGATTTTGCTTAAAGATCTGTTCTTTACTGCACCTTCTGTGACACTCTGAGTTATGGCACAATGGAAAAATCAATTAAAATGACTATTGAATAGTTCTTTATCTGCCACCAAATCATCTTCCTCCAGAAGAGATAATATTTCTGCAGTACATTATACATGAATTAGCCTTGCTGTTCTAAATAAACAGATTAGAGTTGCTTTAGCCTGCAGCTTCAGAAGAAGGGAGAGCAAGCAAACCACGGGGTTTATGTAAGTACAAAATAACTTCTAAATATTTAGCATTACTCTAAAATCTAATCTTTAAGAGGCTTTTTTGCCCCGTGTGATTTCTGATCTTTATTACAAATGACATGAACCAACTTATCATTTCTGCTGGTCACCCCCCTTTGCATACAAGCAAAGATGTACATTGTTTATCACTCAGTTCTCAGTCATCCTGCATTCAAAACCTCTCATGGGAAGAACAGTAGTTTATGTGGACAAATAGACAACAATATATCAAAGTTTTAAAGCACGGGGAAATTACTGCACACTTGAATTTCTGGGAAGCTCAGATACAGTTTCACAGTTGACACTTGTCTTATTTCTCACTTGACCACAAATACCACTGCTCTGATAATTGGGCTCTTCATGTACTGAAACCACCACTTAGCCCTGAAGACCACAGCTGATTGCTTTCTTATTTGCTTCATCTCATACATCTACTTTCTCTTTTCTTATTCTTTGACTGCAAATGCTCTGATAGCTTTTAATCCCTGACTCCTAAACACTCCCACAGCAGCTGATTAAAAGAAGAGAAACAAAAACTTCTGAGCTCTCAGAATGCTTGAATCCTGACAAAAACTTTGAAATTCACATGCACTTTTCCTCACTCTTACCATGTATTCAGTGAAATTTGAGTAATCTCACTCAAAAACCCACAACCTAGTTTTAGGTAAGTAATATGGTAAAGAATATAAAAATAATAGAAAAAATGTTTTGATCAAAGAGAAACATGAGAAAAGGATAAAAGTTTCTTCTACCATGGGAAAAAGTAGTACCTCCACATAGAGCAAACTTTATAAAAGATCTCTTCAGATTTGGCTGAGAAGACTTTACTTAGGGCTTTGCATCTTACACAGCCCTCAAACTTCTCGGATGTAATGCTGTGCGGTACGTAAAAGCCTTTACTGTACTTTACTATACTATACATCACTATACCCTTCTCCACTGATACAACGGAATTTATATGGTTAAGACAATTTGTAGATTAGTTCCATGAGGCTGTTAGAAAAAAAATCTGAAAGACATATGCTTAGTTTATTGCCTGACTTTGTCTCTAAACCATACTATGACAACATTTTATAGCCACTTACCAGAGCCAGACCTTAAAAGATTTTAATGATTTTGTTTTTTATACATCAGTGCTGTCTCATTTTAATGCTCAGAAAAAAGAAAGTACCTTCAAAGTCCCCATCTCTGGCTTTTGCTGCAAGTTCTGAGGATGATATACTTTCTTGACATAAAGCACAGTCTTCCAGTGCTGCATTCCTTAAACCCTGATTAACTGTAAAACAAGAAATACCAAAATTCATATTTATCCAATTGCACTTAAAATGTTCAAGTCAGGACTTCTGGGATTAGAGTACAGTAGCTTCTATATGTAGCTTCTTAGTCTTCTTGCTTTTTCTTAACTCTGACACAAAAAGTGATTTAAAAGTCTTCTCTATTCTTCTTTGGAATAACAACAGAAAAGAAAGATGCTGTTATTACAGGACATTCAGTCCTTTTACTCCTCACAGTTTAGCTGCATCCTGTATTTTATTTCCCAATTCTTAACATAGATCATTTACAAAGAAGCAGATTATAAGAACAACCAAAGAACCCCTAGATGAATCACACGCATCAAATCACATATCAAAGAGCAACTTCATCCCCCAAGTCTCTGACTTTTATTTGCTCATTTTGTTTATGCTTACTTTTGTCAACACCTTTTTTTTTCCCCAATGTAAAGTTCATCCATTAGAAATCATTCTAACTAAGTACTGTTGACTAACACATTTTCTTGTGTGAATTCTTTACAGCTCCCCTTTCTTTATTACTCTTACTTGAATGTTCAGGAGCTCTTTGATCCTCTCCTTAGCAATCCTGTCTAACCCCATATTTTTTTTACCAATTAAAAAAACCAGTCTCTTTTTACATCATGACATCCTGCCACTATAAAAATGTTGTGAAGTTTCAACCAAAACTAATAGAGGGCTGTAATGCATGGTGTGCATTATCACACTGCAGAGTTGTATTGGATTAGAGGTTTTTCCTGATAATTTTAACCGACCTTTAACTTTTCATATAAAATCCTGAATGCTTTTAAATGAAACTGGGAGGAAAGGAAAGCAAAAATTTTCAGTCATAAGGAAAGGGGAAAAAAACCAGGAGAGCTCTGATCACCTTCAGATGCTGATAGTTCTAATCATAATGAAGGACAAAGGCAATTGCAGTCTTGCTGGCACAAAATGGTTATTTTTAGGGAAGTTATCAAACTTGCCTCTTTGAAAAAGAAATAAAAGTGGTGACAGTAGAAAATCTTGAGTTGGCTCATGATCTAGTTTTGGTTCCATTGTTTTTACTATCTAGAATTCAAAAGTGGGTATTTTTCTGTTTGGAAGCCAAATTCAGCACATTGCAATTTCTTCAAGACAGACCAGATTTCACTACCTTACTGAGCGTTCTCATCTTACAGTCTGCTCTTTTTACATATCTACTTAAACTTCAGAATCAAAGATACACATCTTGGTAAATTAAAATGTGTTCACTGTGAAACAATCCCGTGAGGGGAAAAATAAATCTACGAAGTCCAAACTGTGCGTTATGTTATGCCTATATGGGCTGCAAACACTTCTCTGTTACACACAGAAATATGGAAACCAGCAGCTGCACTCTTAAAGGCTTCAACTCTTTCAATGTTTGCCCTGGGATGTACTTCTGCATACCTACAATTCAGTGACTTCAACCTGTCTACGGTCTGATTCCACAACTTATTTTAAACTTGGGTCAAATCACTCTACAGGGAGCCTTGTCAAAAAGTTAAAATGTTAAAGAAATTCTTGTCAAATAGTTCATGGATCCCCATGGGACTATCAGCAGAAATTCACTACAGAAAACAAATGTTTAGATCTCTTTACCTTTCTTTTGCTTTTCCTTGTCATCTGTTTCGGGTTTGGTTGCCATAACTTCAAACAAGGTCTTTAAGATACTTCTCAGATCACTAGCGTAGTTTGTCTGCAGCTGGTCAGCAACACCTAGGAGTTTGAGAAAATGGGTAAACCATAACCAGACTACCACACAACCATTTAAAAAACTATTTAAATTTGCCCACTGCTACCAGTAGTGGCTTCATATTTATTTCTGAAGGGATCACTTGCTCATGTTAGGAATAAAGACTGAACATTTAAACTAATTTTCCATAATGGCCAAATTACTTTCTGGTCTTTATGCTACCTGCAATTTGCTACACATCTTCCTTGTCCCTTGGCAAGAAACACCAAGAGATTCCTTCTGCATCAGAATACAACTGCCGCCATCAGATTTCTTCCCTTGAACACCAGGTGTATCACCAAGAAAAAGGAAGCATTTCAAAGTCAAAACTGTTGTGTGCCCAAACTCCACATCACTACAGGTCTAAGGTGTCAGCATCGCTGATTCTGTAAGCTCCCATCAGATAACAGGTCTTTCTAGACCAGTCTGCAACTTAGGCTGCAAAACACAGCTTTCCTGCAGCTTCATCTCTAGTCTGTTCTACCGGAATTTTATGTGCACCAAAAAAGGAGGATGACTAGTTTTTACATTCAGAATGAAAGGCCACTATTATACCTGAGATACAGACAAAAAGGCGGTGAATAAGATCATTACTGCCATGAAATCTGGATCTGATCTTTTCTCGTGTGGCAATTTTAGCAGCCTGCAAAGCGAGCTGGACTTCCTCCTGATCGATGTCATCAGATGAACAAGAACTTGTCATTAAACTGCTGTTAGAGAAAAAAAAAAAGTATTGTAAATCTTCACTCAGTTGTACAGGATGTTCAAATCCTAAAGGATTTATGACTCAGGCAAGACTCTATAGCAACACAGAACTAATTGCTGTAAATTCTTGTTGGAGTTAATGAACACGTAACCAATCACCATCATATTTGGTTTTCACTCTGTGGCACGGCTGCAAAGAACTTTTAAGGAGAAAATCATTTGTCTATATTTTATAGCATTTTCCTTAACTATTACAAATGCTGTGCCATTTTTCACATTAACTTCTCCTAAAAGCTCAGTCCTGAGTTCATAATTCCACCAAAACTCCAAAAGGGGAATATCAATCTAAAAATGAGAAGGTCAGTTCTGAAGTCAACTTAGAAATTTATTAATGTGGAAGTTAATATGAAAAAAATAATTTCTGAATTACATTACCTTAAAAATACTGAGAACAGAATCTAAATATAACCTTACATAAAAAAATGGAGAGAAGAAAGATAAAACACAATTTACACAGTAGAGAGGTAGATTATTCCCCTTATATACGTAAGTGTAGAAATTGTTGAAATATCAAACATACATTGTAAAAGAATGGCTCATCAGTTCCAAAGAGATTAAAATGTGTCTCCAAATGTCTACTAGAAATTTAAATTTTCCTTTAAAAAACCAGATGCACAGTTGCTATCCATTTCCACCTCCTCACTCACCATTCGCACTCCCCACCCTTTTATGGAGAGGAAGCTTGAAAGAATCTGAGACCACTGGGAAGTTTTCTTGGGAATCCAGCTTCTTCAAATATTAGGAATTACCTAGCTATTTGTAAATCAAAATATATTTTTTGTAAGAAAGTATTTAGAGAAAAAGTAGCAGTTTGACAATAGAAAACCCCTTATCTGGGAGTGCAGGATGTCATTGTGTTGAAGTCCTGAGGATTCACTCACTGTGTTGACTGAAGGAGACAGGCCCTCCTAACTCTACCACATTCAAAGACAGATACACACTAAACCATCTCCCCCACATACTGGAAAGAAGTTAATCGTGCCAACTAATACAAACAGAATACTTTAGCGTCCTGGGTTCAGCTAGGAGAGGGGTAATGTTCACAAGAAGCTGAGAGGAGCCGCAGTCAGGACAGCTGGACAGGAGCAGCCCAGGGTATATTCTATACCCCACTGACCTCATGCCCTCTGGGATAAGGAGGGAGCTGGCCAGGGGAAAGCCTTGTGATTTGAGCAAGCTGGAGTTGGGCTAGGAAGAGGCAGCCGGGGTGCTGAGTAATCGCGTTGCAGATCACTTGTTTAATATATTATTAGTATTATTGTTATTACTGTTGTTTCTTCTCTCTTTGGGTTGTTCTTATCTCTACCCACAGGGTTTTAACTTTTTTCCCCATGATTCTCCTTCCCGTCTCACTGGAGGGGGTGGGTGGGGAAGGAGCAAGCAAGTGGTTTTGTGGTGCTTAGCTGCCAGCTGGAGTTAAACCATGACATTTACTTAATCATACTTGGGCCATCCAAAACTCCAGCACCCTCTACCATGCAGACAACTACTATGTTAAAACGTTACTGACTGCATAGGTAGCATGCATAACGAAGGAATTAATTTCTAACACATTCTGAAATCAATCTGCTTTTACTAGGTGCTGAAACATGCACCACCTTGCAGATCCGAACCCCATGGCATTATATATGAACAGTTATTGAAAGATAAGACACGTAGTTAGCATTTATAATTATTTATAACAAAATTCTTTGGGATTTAGTTTTGAAATTCTACCTGTGGCCTATACAGGTAATCCTTTAAATCTAAAAATGAATTTTTTTTAGGCCACACAATCTTAAAAACCCTACAAGAAACAGAATTGAAAACAAATAAATACTGGATATTAGTTATTGATACAAACAACAACAGAAAATGTGCAGTGTGAGCACCTTAACTGGTTTCCCATTCTTTCAAAGACTGAGTAAAGAGAAGGCTTGCAAGAGACTTAATTTTGCTCATGTTATCTATTGCTATTAACAAAAGCAAATTCCTGTAAAAAGATGTCAGTTCTATGTTTATGATTCTCTCAGCACGTTGAACTGACTAGGTTTATTAAAAGATACTGAGAACTGAGTGAGAATTCTCTGAATTTCTCCTTTGTTTTATATATACATCATAGATATATTATAAAAGCAAGCCTGTGAGTGCGGAAATGTCTGTGCTCAATACAATGAAAAGGTCATGTAAGAACATGGCTTTTGAAGGAGTACACTGAAGGGTAGTATGAGCCAGGAGGTGCCCCCTGATTTGCAATGGTCCATAGTTAGCTGATGGTCTATTTGCACAAACGCTCACATTAAAAAAAAAAGTCTTGGTCTGCCTTGTACCACAGTCAAATAAGGTCCACTTTTTCTTGCTTTTAAAGGAATTCATCTTAGTGTTATACACATCTGTGCTATATATTGCTCTCCAAGGCAAGTATGGACTTCATGACACGCAAATGCAGCCCGCATGTAATTGTATAAGCCCAATACTAGGGTCTCTTTGAAACTCCCAGTAAGCAAACCCCTTAGTGCAGGGGAAAGCAGTGGGCAGAAAGGTGTGAGGAGTGCTTTTCAAGAATATAAACTACTTAGCCCTTTTCCCTTTTGCAGAAATGAAGAAAGGCTCAATCCATAATTCAGACCAAGCTCTGACCAATTTTAATAGTGATGTTTGCCTTTCCAAGTCTCCTCCTACTGGAAGGAATGCAGTTTAACCTAATTCCTAATTCCTCTAGTGAATGTGGTTTGACTTAGTTCTGTTCCAGGCTATTCTGTGTTAGATTTTGTGGTGTGTCATTAAGACAGGTCATGTTCCACCACAAGACTGGCTGGAACTCTTTTGTCCTGAAAATCCCTAGCACGGAGCACATACGAACTGTTTTAGCACTGTGGGATGGATGGAAGGAAGGTCAGCCTATATGTGCAATCACATTTATAACATACTCTCATATGCACAGTCACATGTAAAGTACAACATAGATACAGAAGAGGTTCGGAAAAGAGTATTCTGTATTCAGGATTGTTTGTGCCATGGGAAAGAGAAAAATGAACATTCCAGAATAATTTAAAGCTGAACTTAAGAATCACTACAGAGTTAGAAACAATTACTCTGCCTTTATTAACAGGACCAATTCAGATGTGGCACAAATGGCTCTCAAAGAATGACTAATGACCATCTGTTCTTTACTTGAAAATATATCTTACTGTTAAAGAATGTAAGCAGTAAGTTAATATTGTAGAAGCAGGCAGAAATACAGCAATTGTTTAGGCCAAACAGCAAGAGACAGCTTTTCTTATAACAGGGTACCCCAAACGGCAGCAATTGTATCTGTACAAGTATTAAAGATTCTTGTGGCTTTTTAAATAGCTATTATAGAAAATCAACCTGAATTTCGATCTGCAGAGTTCAGCTTACCTTTTCTACAAATTACTCTTCCAAACAAGTTATTTTAGTTCTACAAAGAATACCATTCCTACTTGGCTTACCTAACATGCATAATTTGGCTCAAAATTCTCAGCTGATAACCAGATGCGTAGGAAGCATTTCATTAATGTCAGACTACACTCAGATCTGGAATGTTTCACTGCCAAAACATGCAGAATCCAAATAGCTTTACTTAGTAGATAGAGGTAAGTCCTCATTTTCTCCACTTCTTGGTTGAAGGGAACCCTGCATTACCCAAGGAATTTGGTTAAGAAGAGTTGATAAAAACATCATCAGGGAATTCCCCTTGTGAAGTATTCATCATATACACAATGCTTATATGTATTTATCTTTCATATTGTAAAAACACTACTAAGTTAATATGTCTGCAGGTGAATATAAAGAAAAAAGACATTATGTAAAATGTTGGTTCCAAATAGTAAACCTGCCTATAAAGGAACAGATAGCCTTTGGCAGATACAACAAATTAGCTTTTGACCTACCCTGGCTGGCATTTACCTAGCTATTTTAAAACAACTCTCCATTTGTCATGTTATAAGAGTAGCAAGACTCATTCAAACACTTTAAACTTGTCTAAAAAATAGTTGCCTGGTGTCAAAGCCTGACTCTGAAATTTAGTCAAGTATGTACAAGAAACCAAACCTCAATAATTTAAATGTACACAGCATCATCTTTTACCCATAGAACTACACAGCTTTATAGATTTCATTATTTTATCAGAACTTAATGAGCCAGGTTAAGCAGTAGCATCCGTACAAGAAGATTAAGACTGACACCTTCAGACATGGTCAGTCATTTTCAGTAACCATTTGTGATACCAACAGCCTTGTGTTCTACTTGTTGGGTATTGACCAGTAAAACCAGTCTAAAGTCTAAAACTGAACAATCGAAATCAAATGATTCAAAATTGGTCCAAATTTAAATGTTTTACATTTGTGCTCAAAAAACAGTTAATAGCAGTAGAAACCTGTGACCACTTCCTCCCAAATTTGTCTCAAAGTATCTGTTGCACTAAATCTGAAATCTGCTGAGATGAATTCAGAAGGTATCAGGTTCTTGGAAAGAATTTCTCATTACTCACAGACAAGCCCTCAGAGTGTTTTAAGCATGCATAAAATACATAACAGTGGCAGATAAGAAATTAAAATATCATTGTATCAAATATAATGAATACAAAGAAAACAACTGAATTCAGTTTTCAAAATAATTATTTAAAAAACCTTTTTAAAAAATGGCTTGGTTTTGTTTCTTTGTCTTTAGAAATCTTGGATCAAATGCAATAGGTCTTCACTACTCGCAAAGCAGAAAACTATCTACTCTATATGATGCAATTATGTCACCAAATTTAAAAGGAAAGACCATCCTCTAAGTCTCTGATTTCAGGCAAAGTCTTTGACTACAACTAATTTTCACATACAGATCGTCAGCAGTGCCTTTAAACCAAGAGGACTCAAGTTCCAGCAAGACAAACCCATTCCAACTAAGAGCAAAACACTTAGCAGTTCTACGAACAATGCTACAAATGTTTACTAGAAAGATGTCAGCACACAATTCAGTGTCTATCCATTTATGTTACACAAATAACTGTGACATCACAGATTCCAGTTCACTTGCTCTGGAAATCTCCAGCAAACTACAGAACCAGAGGTAGAAGTATGACGCAACTATTTACGACAAACCAGGTAAAATCTTCCTGCTACAGTGTGAATTCAAAGCTTGTGAATCCACTTGATAGAGAATTCACAATCCCTGTATTAAATCGTTCTGTTCAGATGCAGAGGTTTACCCACTTTGCAGAACCAGAGGGATGGATTTTGAGACAAAGCTGCTCTTTAGGAAGATTCCATACATGTTATATGGTAACAGGTGAGACCGCTTCTACAGTAGAGAAATGTGAAAACTTTGCAGAAGTTTTTCTAGGACTTCACATACTCTTATTTACACTGAAGTTTTTACAAAGGTACAGTAGTCCAATTCTTAAATGTCAGTTATAGTTCATTAAAAAAATTGATGTGACGCTGCCCACAAATTATAAAACAGTGCAGTTCCTCGTACTTAAATGGAGTTAATTAATTTGCACTGTTGGTCTTAACTAATCTCTCATGCCCATTACTTAAAATGTTGTATTTTGAATAACTAAGAAAGGTATGTACACGTAGATATATACCATATACACTGACTTTCCTATATATAGGTACGTATGTTTTGAATAGTCTAGTTTTTAAAATATTTCTCAAAACACATTATCATAAGCTCCCTGGCCTTCATTTTTGGTCATACAGAATTTAGCACAATGGCCATCTCATGCTCTGTGTACAGTATCAGTGACATACACTTCTTATCTAATCTAAGATTTAAGGTTTTTCTTACCTATTTGAACTTTTTCATACTTTAACAAAAAAGCAACCCCAACACTTTTGCAGCCAAATCTATGTTATTGTCTAAACTTCTAAAACTACTTCAATAACTGGTACATGTATCCTACTGATATTTGTGTAGGCTGTAACTGGAAATCCCACCACTAACCTGTCAACTTGTCTTTCCCAAGCTATTAGTCTTACTTTTACTGCTCTTACTTTTATACTTCATAGGGCTGTAGCTAACTCAATTTACAAAAAAGAACAAACAGCTCCTCAAAAGGCCTTGTAAAGAATCAGACACAATAGCAAGGGAAAGACAAAGGTTGCATACGTGAAGAATGACAAGAGAAGAATTACAGGGCTTTGGGTAAGAGAAATATAACTCTATGTCAGTGAGAACAAAAAATAAATTACTGCTTCCTATCCTGCTTTTAGCAGTACCTCTGGTGTTTCTTTTTGGACATTCCTGCAGGAAACCCAAGAAACAGCAGGTTAAAGCCCTTTGGTTTCTATAGCATGTACTACTTTTGATATGGTTGGGAGGAAAACTATTGAGATTAATGGGTTCTAACAATGACTTTAAGTGAAAAGGTGGCTACACACTCGATTTGAGATATTTAAACCAAATCCAGAACATGTCTTATTATTTGAGTAATTGCATATAGTTATTTAGCTAAGGACTATATTTTAAGGAATGACCCCAGAAGTTACATTTAAAGCAGACTAAAGAAAGCTTGTAATTCAGAACTTCATTTCTTAACTTTTTATCCCCAATATTTCATTAAGTCAAGGGGGTTTTAATATGCAATCCCTTCGGTATTTTCTCTCTATTTTAAGAGAAAAGGCTAAAGAGGGAAAACCCTAACCCAACCAACCCTTAAAGCGCTCCCAAGGCTTCAGACCTTTGTCTTGAGAAACAAATAATGTGTGCCACCAGAAGAAGTGAACTTGAATAAACTACGCTTAATCACATGTATTAGCAATGTCTGATACGTGCGAGAAGCCCCACCTGCTGTCAACCTTTTGAATTCCTCAGTAGGGGGAATTATTTTTCATACACTGCAAGATTTGCAGAATCCCCTTTCTTGGCTTCTTTTGCCCCAGTGGAAGTGGGCAATCTGAGGTTGACTGACTAAAATCAGGAATATGGCCAACAGAATTAGTCACGTGTTCAAGTGGTATCTTCAACAAACCCTGAGCATTGAAGACTAATGAATTTGAAACCAACAGCAACAACTTCTGCTCCACATCCTGGCAGTTTATGTAGCTGCCCACTCCACTGGAGGAACAACTCCTTGAATCTTTCCTTAGCTCTTCAAACCTCAAGCTACCGAGTGTTGTCGTGGTACTTAGCATGTTACACTTTTCCAAAAGCCACAGCTGTTAAAGCAGCATCTTCCTAAATACATCCACCACGAGAAACTCTACCGAGACAACTGGCTTATTCAAAAACTCATTAGCACTCTGGCCTGGGTTTTCAGAAGAATGTGAAGATACTCTTTTTCAAATGGGAATCAAAATAAGCCACATTGCCAGTGCAGGATTTATCAACTTTAATAGTGCTCTCTCCCAAATAGCATTTTTGCTTGTTATAGATAAAACTTCTACAAGAGTGCATATGAACAAATAATTTAAGAGCAGTAGTAATCAGAGCTGCTTTCTAGCCATCAAATTTCACGTGAGATACTTCCAAAGTACATTTACTGGTTTTCTTAAAATATAAACCAAAAAGTAATAAAACCTGCAAGATAAAGATATTGTAAAATTCAAGAAAAAAACTGAAAATATAAGGATATTGAAATCTAGCAAGATTTTCTCAATTCCCCCATGACTTCTTTTCCCCTCTCACACTTCCTTGTAATCAAACATACATTCGAAGCTCTCAAACATTCACTCATACTGCAAAAGGACAAATAATATGAGATTAGAGCACAAAGATATTTAAACTGACCTGGAAAAACAAGGTGAGAAATAGAAATAGTGTAGCACTTATGCAGAACTGGTATGTAATAGCAGCTCTGCTATCAGGTACAGGCATAGAAACACTTTTATGCCTTATTTAGAACTTGACACAACATAAGATAGAACCTGGATACTTGACGCCAGATACAAATACTTCCAGGGGAAGAGTCATTTCATATGTCCTGCAGCAAAGTCTTCTGCAATACACAAGCAACTATTCTGTATGGCATAGTAAAATGTGAATGAGTTTAGCATCCAACTCCAGAAGGCACTCTCCTGAGTTGCAACTCCTGTGTGTGGCAGAAACCAGAGACTGAGAAGCAGCACTGAAAACCATTTTCCAGCAAGACAAACTCTGAGGGATAGGGAAACTTCCTAGCACAATGTTTTCATATCGCCTCCATCAGTTGTCTTGAAAAATAATACAGAACAACCAGCTAAAGCATCCCAGGGTCTAGGAGAATCCTGCAGGAATTCAGTATCCAGCCATGGAAGTCAAAGCTGAGAAAAGCTAATTAAAGTATTAGGTGGAGCCTTGAAATTTTAATTAGAAAAGAGAGCTTTCTCTTCATTTTTCACCTTCAATGCAGCTGTAAGCATGAGGAAATCCTCTCTTTTTTCCTCCAATATAACTGTAGTTTTACAATGTATCTTGGTTGTAGCAATTGACAAAAATTCTGCAAAAAACTGAGGTTACTATAGTGATTTTAGTTAATTACACAATCTCAAAACTCCCAAACATGCTATTCTAAGGAGGTTTTTTTTGGGGAAAAAAGAAGCTGTAAAATAAAATCTAATTTCTGAAAGCTACTAATTTTTGTTCTATTAGTAGCACAGGGAACACCAATTGACATTCAACAACAGATTTTTACACATTAGTAAAATTAACATGATTATAAATGTGACCAAATTACTAAAAGATAAAATTAGAAGTGAGCTATGTAAAAACAAGGACACAAACCCGTTGTTATCACTTCTGTCAGTCTCCAGCAAAATTATATTGCCACCTGGAATACAGCCCCCAAATGGCAAATTTTGGGGTGTGTAGCAATTTTGCTAGAACAGACTTAATGCCTCTGCTGCTGATGCTAATCAGCTTCAAATATTGCCCCATTTCACTTGATTTACACAGAGTGTAACTCTTTTTTACTTAATTTAAACCATACTGGATATTTTAACATCAGGAAAATTTGGAGTTATAATCTTGAGAAGTGAGCTCGTGTGAACCTCGTGAGGCTCAGCAAGGCCAAGTGCAAGGTCTTCCACATGGGTCAGGGCAATCTCTGGTAACAAAGTGGGCTTAGGGATAAAGATACTGAGAGAAGCCCTGCAGAGAAGGACTTGGGAGTACAAGTGAATGAAAAGCTGCACGTGAGCCAGCAACATGCACACTCAGCCCAGAAGGCCAACTGCATACCGGGCTGCATCAAAAGAAGCGTGGCCAGCAGGTCAAGGGAGATGATTCCGCCACTCTACTCCACTCTGGTGAGACTTCACTTCGAGTACTGTGTCCAGTAGTGGAGATATCAGCACAAGACAGGCATGGACCTGTTGGAGCAGGTCCAGACAAGGCCACAAAAGCGATCAGTGCATTGGAACACCTCTGCTGTGAAGAAAGGCTGAGAGAGTTAGGGTTGTTCAGCCTGGAGGAGAGAAGACTCTGGGGAGACCTTACTGCAGCCTTTCAGTACTGAAAGGGGGCTTGTAAGAAAGATGGGGACAGACTTCTTAGCACGGCCTGTGGTGACGGCTTTAAACTAAAAGAAGGTAGATTTAGACTAGATATAAGGCAGAAATTTTTTACAATGAAACACTGGAGCAGGTGGCCAAGAGAGATGATCAGTGCCCCATCCCTGCAAACATTCCAGATCAGGTTGGACAGAGCTCTAAGCAACCTGATCTAGTTGAAGATGTCTTTCTCACTGCCAGGAGGTTGGACTAGATGACCTTTAAATGTTCCAACCCAAGTCATTCTATGATTCTATGATAGGATTTTAACGGGAAAGACCAATAAAGTTCAAACAACTGAATTTCCATCTTGCCACTGTAACAAGTGCTCATTAACAAGTAGTTCAGATAAGCAGCCTAGGTTATTCCTTTAAAAAGATAAAATCTGCATCAAGTACTTGCTACTGAAGACAAAGATATGCATATAATATACCCAAAAATACTTTGTGGAATTTCCTAAAAGGGAACACTGTAACTCAGCAAATGCTGCACCATTTGGAGATCTGATTTTTGTGTCTTGCAGGGTGAAGAACAAGATAGGCATGAAACACATCAAGACGTCGGTGAGAAACTAGAGACATCTGCTTCAGTCGCATATGTCTCGCTGACTCAAATCATAAGCAAAAGCTGACAGACCTCATCATCGCTGACTTTTTTTTGTTTTGCTGGTACTGCTTAACTGGTTGTTGGGGCAAGGGATTTAGCAGCAAAGCAAGAAGATTGTACACAGCAGCCTGTTTATGACTGTATCACTATGCATATTAATTACCCTTGCACTGCTTGAGTGACAGCTGTACAAAACAGCACAGACTCACAGGGCCTAAAACACACACAGTTTGCAGTTCAAAATCATTAGGCAGGAATAGCATCTATTCTAGAAGTCCTTCTGATTTGCTCAAGGTATAAACCCCTTTCTCTTCTCACAGCTCTTCTCCCTGAGCTTATTTCCATGGTTCCAGGACAGGCTTTTTCAGGTTATGAGCAATCTTCCCATAAAGAAGAGCTCTACAGACAAAAAGGGGGGAAAAAAATCTACAGTAATGCATTAATCAAAACATAAATGACAACCAAACATTATTGCAGAATTCATCATCATTTCATGTAGCCTAAACAAATATAACCTGACCAGGATAACAGTGGTAAAGAGACAAGAGAGGAGATCAGGAGACACAGCTGCTGAGGCAGACTGTGTGACACAGCAGTTAAAATACACTGTTAACCTATTTGCTGTCCTCCACACTATCACATACAAGATCCCCAGAGCAGTTGCAATCTCATTATGAAAACTTGTGGGCATGTAATTTGTGCTGTAGCTTTGATAGCATAGATTAATGCATAGCTCTGGACCATGAGATGAAAGAACTAAATTCTCTTAGTATAATACACAGCCCTGCTGAACGATCAAGTTTTTTCCTTCTTCCATCCCCTCTGAAGCACTCAGTTTTTTACCGATGAAAACGCACAGTATAAAATCTCATACTGCAAGAAACTGTCCACTCACAAGAACTTGGCCTGGTCTGCAAGATGGCAAGAGACTGGCTCATGGGTCACCCTCAGAGAGTGCTGATCAATGGTTTTTTGCAAGCGGGGTCCCTCAGGGACTGATGCTGGGCCTCAGACTGTTCAACATCTTCCTAAATGATCTGGATGATGGGATTGAGAGCATCATCACCAAGTTTGCTGACGATGCCAAACTGGGTAGTGAGGTGGACATGTCAGAAGGGAGAGCCATCTTACAGAGAGACCAGACATGCTGAAGAGAGAGCCAGCAAGAACAGTATAGAGTTTAAGAGACACAAGTGCAATGTCCTGCACCGGGGACAACATAATCAAAGAGCCCGGTACCAGCTGGGATCTGTGTGGCTGGGGAGCAGCCTTGCTATAAGGGACCTGGGGGACAACAAGCTGAACAGAAGTCAGCAGGGCCCCACTACAGCAATGAAGGCAGACTGGATCCTGGGTTGCAACCACAGGGACATTACTAGTGTAGACAGAAATGTGATCATCCTAATCTAACAAGCACTTGTCAGGCCACTCCAGGAGTATACCGTGTCCAATTCTGGTCCCTGCAATTCAAGACAGACAACCTGGAGAGAGTCCAGATGAAGGTCACGAAGATGATGAAGAACCTGTCCTGCAAGAAAAGGTTGAAGGAGTTAGGTCTTTTCTCCCTGAAGAATAGAAGGCTTAGTATGCCAGTACAAGAAGGGTGGCTACAAAGAGGATGGAGGCTGTCTCTTCACGTGGAGCCACATGTAGACGATAAGTTGCACCAAGGGAGGTTTCACCTTTATATAGGAAAGAAATATTTTATGCTATGAACAATCAGTCACTGGAACAATCTCCCGGGGATGTAGTAGACATGGTTCCCTTTCCCATGACAGGCTGGCCCAGATGATCTGAGGTCCCTTCCAACCTGGGCTATTCTAGGATTCTATGAACTGACTGTCAAGGTAGCTTCAGAGAGTCTCCTGCAAAAGGCCCTCTATTTCTTAGTCAGGAAATAAAAATTTCATCTCATTTAGATACCAAGATAACCTTCCCCCACCTTGTTTCACATGTATGTTTATACTAACAGGAATATACTCAAAATATGCAATGAAGTAGGCGATATCCTTCAACTATATCCAGCAAGCCAACGGCCTTGGGCTCTGCCCACACGCACGCAAATGCAGATATCATAACAGAAATAGCCAGATAAATATCACTAAATATCACTAATTGCTGGCAGAGTCTTGCTATTTTGGCAGAGACTTGAATCACAATATGTCGCAGATACATCCTTTTACAGACCGTAAATAACACAGGCTAAAACTTTACCACCAGTTTTTTAAGTGCCTAAACCCTAAAAAATATACCAGAAAACATCAATACTTAAGCCACAATAACATATCTAAAAAAGTGACTGGTGCCCAGGTAAGGCAACTCTTGTATCACTGTGGTCATGATAATGTCAGGTAGATGGCTGGACTTTATGATCTTGGAGGTCTCCTCCAACCTTAATGAGTCTGTGATTACAGTTAATTTTAAGAGTTATTCGTACTTAAAGCTGTCATTTATTGGCTCATTATAACCTCAAAACTAAGAAGTAGGCTTTACCAGGTACACTAGGCAGGCAAATGCTTTAATACAGATTCATCAGCATTTCTTCCTCCCTTAAACTGTGTTACACCAAACCTTGCAACGAGGCTTGAAAACAACTTATTGTAACTACCTTTTTCATCCATTGTCTCACTTATTTTTCCTCAGCATTCCCAGAATAACACTTCTCTTGCCATTTTCTAGCTCCAGTCTTTCAGAGAACTTAGGTTCATTCTTGGCTTTAAGCATATTGAGTCATCTCATTCTGTTTGCATATAAGTAGCCTACGCACAGGTTTCCACTCAAATTAATGGCTCTCAGGATAATGCCCAGTAATTCTAATGCATGTTGAAAGCTGACAGACAAATTCCTGCAGTCTATTCTCAAAAACTACTGACTTTACTGCTTCCAACACTGAAATGGGTAAGATGTCAGCAGCGTAATATATTAGCTGCCTATTTAAAATTCACTAAGTAACAGTTAAACTAAAAATTGTTCTAAAAAATACATCTATGAAAAGAAACCATTAAAAGGGAAAAACTGGACAGATTGTTTCCTGGAGCTAATACAAACAATGGACCAATTGCTACTTCCCTGCTGTAGTTACAAACATCTAATTTTCACACAAGTCAGCAGTATTATTCCACAGTCACATTGATGTAACAAAAGAATTCTACATACTGTCGTGAGTCTGCATAAAACAGTTTCCTCTGAAACACATGGAACACATTCTTTGCCAAAATATAAGCATCTGAAGTCTGGGCACTGCTTAATAAACATTTTTCAAAATAATCACCTTCCAAACTGGGCTAAACATTTAACTTCTTGACCATCAGAAGGAACTTTCTACACAGATTAGGTACTAATGAAATAATCAACCTTTCCTTAGCAAAACCATTTGAGAAGCCCTCTGTACCTTTTTTTTCCCCCCCAATGTGTGCTCTAGAAACTCAAGCAAGGTTTTAAAATGTTTTCAAATTACTGTGTGAGCAGAGTCAGTAATCAAAGTATGCAATCATAGTTCTCATTTAAGACTGAAAATCTTTGACCCAGATGCCTTGCAACAAATTACACGCTTAACCAAGGTTTCCACTTTCCTCCAGTGGCTAAACAAGGAACCTACAGCAGCAAAACTCCTAATTTAGGTGTATCAGTTTGGTGCCTCTAATTAGATGGGATGAATATAGCTCTAAAAAATTACACAGCACTGGTTGATGATGGAAAAACTCTGAAGAGAGAAAATCACAGTCTGATTTGAAGTAGCCACCTGTAACAGGTCCCAAACAGTTCCTACAGTCCAAACAGCTTTTTTGTCCCAGTAAAAACCAAAATGGCAAACAATGACCTTGGGTTGAACACTGCTCTGGGATCCACAGAGTGGGAATTTTTTTCCCCCAGTTCTCCATTTGGAAAACAAAAAATGCACACTTAGATGGAATTCCATATGTACCATACTTCACTGTTTTGAATCCACTCACTCTATGCTATCTAATATGCTGGTAATTCATTCACCACTGTGCTATTCTGGCTAAGCTGGTTCTGCTACCAGAGCCAGCCTGTCTGAATGCACTTGGGTATTTCCAAAACATGCTGCAACCTGATAACAAGTCTGTCAGCCTCCGTACTGATTATTTAACAGCATAAAGGAATCATTTAGATTCACAGGAGGTTGAAAGGCTAAATAAATGCATTTCAAGAACTCTACTTTTAGCTAATAATTTTTCAGATAAAATTGCAAAGATTAAATTCCTAATTGTTTCTAAGTGAAGACAGCAAGAAATTACTTACGTTAAAATGTCATATTTCAGAGGAAAATAGAAAAATTCAGATATTATTTTGGATATGCACATGATATCAAGGAGAAATTAGTTATTTCAGAAAAGAACACTGTGTAGAGATTGCTTTTACAAGGAGCATGCTTGGTCTAGTAAACAAAGGATACAACTTTAGAGAAGTTGTTTAACAGCCAAATAAAAATCATATGAGATAAGAGAACAGAGGAGACTCTTGAAAAATTAGGTGCACCTGATCAAGACTGACTTATTCTCAGTGCTCCAGTTACTCCTGAAGAGTAACTGAGGTTACTTCTATTGTCCATTCATAAGCCCTGTGTGAAACAGTCTTTGACAAACAGTATTAGAAGAGGGCATCTGTTGCATGCAGGTCAATAGGGTTTTGTTTGAAGAGCAGTTGAAAGGAAATATATTTCAGAAATTAAACCCATGAAAAACAGTTGTAGTAGCATCTTTCTACTCTTAGTTTAAATAAATGAAACTCTATCAACATAGAGCCTGAAGATGGGCCCATTCTAAATAAATATATATATAATTCTATGCATATTACCTCAATCACTACCAGAAAAAACAGCCCCCCTTCTTTCTAACCCCAAACCTAGATAAAATTTGGAATTCCTGAAATCCAAATGAAGTGCTGGGTAGATATAAATAGATGACAGGAGGGCAAGTAGTAGTGGATTATGATCTACCTCTCCTGAAATTGTGGTATTTCCATCTGCCTGAACCAGACTCAAGTTGTTATTGTGTACAATATATGTAATCCATCACATACATGGGTGTTATGCAACCACTCAAAAAAAGCGAAAAACTGTTTCTGCTCCAGTTACATTCTCCTGCCCTAAACTTCAGTCCTCTGTTATTCTTAGTAAGTGCTTTGAACAACACTAAATAAAGTTAAAACTTTCAGGCAGTTTCAGAAGATGAGAACATAAACCAGTGTTCTTATCAATTTTGGCCAACACCACTGTGGAAGTTCCAATTATTGTTAACTGGAACACTCCCCACATTTTCCTACCTCTTCTTACTAGGTGAAACAAAATGGAACAGTGTGTTTTCCAGAAAGTCAAGACCTAGTTAAGACAAACACTTGGTACTTTTCAAGCTAAAACCTGAAGTCTCTGTTAAGAAATGTGATACGAGCAAACGAAAGGGAGATCATGGACATGTATAACTGATTTCTGTATATGTTAAAACTTTTCCATAAATAGTTGCCTCTCAGTTGCCACAGCACTGAAGAAAACTGCTAGGAAAGAAAAAAAAAGGCACCTGCTGTTCGAAAGGAAGAATACTCAGAAGTGTTGCTGTCACTTGATTGTTAATTCAATGAAAGTTTTTAACCAAGCATAACCCAATACCATTTGTCAAATCTGACTGCAAAGTGATGTTATTACCTCAGAGCGTATATGCTGGAGAGACTACATGTAGTGACAGAAACACTCTCATAGTCACTGCTGGAGATGGAGCTGAGGGGGGAATCACGTAAGCCATCCTGAGAACTGAAAAAACATATGGAAACAAAATGAACTGCTGAAGCGAACAAAGGTGAAAAACAGAGCACTGTGATAACTCATGACTTGTACAGAAATAAGAGTAAACTGGCAGTTGTAATTTTGCTCTTCAGAAAATGATACAAAGTTATTGTTTTCTTTTCAAAAGGACAAACAATGTGGCAAAGTCAGTGGGCACACATCTTATAAAAATCTTCAATTTAATTCATGCCATACAGTTAAAACATTCAGGAAAGAACTGGGGATCTTTCATGGGGTATAGAGGCAATAGTGTGCCCATGCTGCTAAGTGTGCTTTATTGTTATAACAAAGACACAACAAAACTGACAATTCAGAAAGTCACTGTGCACTTCAGGCCAAGATACCCTAAACAATAAACTTCAAGAACTTTTGAAATATTGTGACAAGTTTGATCGAAGTTTCCTCCCAGCAAAGAGGAAAAAGGTGGTGAGAAGGCAGAAAGCCAACTCTGGGGTGAAGGAAATGAAGATACTACACCTTCCCTCAAACATGCCCAGGTTTTACAACTGTACCTCAAATTCTGTGCTGTGAACTAACAGATGAGCAGAGAGGAGCAGTACAATGGCAAAACACTGACACTTCATCAGAGAAAACCCAGTCGCTACTGAGTAAAAAGATAGGAATAATTTAAATGAAGGGTATACAACTTGTCTCTAGCACCCCTGGCCTAATGAAAAGCCTTTAAATAACACACTGGTTTAGATCTTACATCATAATATGACAATATTTTATTATGAATGTAACTAGGATTCAAAGATTAAAAACAGTTTCATAAGCACTATATAACAGTCTTGGAAAGACCACTTTTTTTGTTTTAGTAACAACTTACTGCTCAAGCACTGGAAGTTCCACAAACTGAAAAACATGAAATTATACTAAAAAAGAAAATGTGATCTGGAGGAGAGGTATCAGAGCTATATTGGCTCTAGGCAGTGCAGAAGAATCACTCAAGCCTGCTGAAGTCAAATGTTCAGTCAATGAAATCTTTGGACAATACAGAGAGAAACCTAAAAAATATCTTCAGTTCGAAGAGAGGTAATTATATAGGTCAGGATTATTTTACTTCTCCACAATTACTTGTAGATTTATTTTTATTTTTTTTTGTATGTTCTTTTGATTTGTAGGCGTATGCAGGGTACATATTCAAACCAGCTGCATTCCAAATTCTTTTCTTCTACAAAATTTACTATTGTAGATATTTTTGCAGCTAGAAGTCTGGAAGAATGCTTAAGGGGAATTCTTCAAAGCGGCGTAAGGAAGGTATGTGCTCTAATCTCACTAAGAAATAATAGGATTTGTATGCATACCTCCCACTAATCACTTGGAAAATGTGCCCCTTCATGTTCCTCATTTCTGATTGCCAATTTGAAAATAAATCCCAAGTGTACTACGGTTTAGTTGAAAGGAGAGCCGTCACAACTGGAAAATAATTTTATCAGACTTGAACAAAAATCTATTTAACTTTCATTCGTTTTATGTAATTTCCCTTGCTAATTCTGCTCATTATGAAGAGATATATGCATTTAAACAAAGGCTTACTCTTTTATAGCTCATCACCTTTACCCATCCAATCTTACAATATGGTCATGCTACTAAAATGTACTTTTACTATCTGTTTTATGGCAGCTAAATGATATTAAAAAACCATTAGCATGTGATTTCACAGCATGATTGAGCAGGAGAAGCTGTCTCGCAAAGATGAAATGTACTGTTCAGAAGAAAGTAACCTTTGAACAGCAGAACCAGAGAACAAGAACAACTAGCAAACTCAGTACCTTCTTTTATTCTCTCTCACCTCCCACCATTTCCATATTTTTCCAGTGTTAGCAATCCTGCCAGCTGATTTGGGTAGTAACACTTTTTCTGAAAGATGCCAGCTTTGCTGTCCTTCAGTGCTTTCTGTGAAGCCCTGCCTGAGATATTTGAAATCCAGTCAAAATATCTCAGTTACCAATAGTGTGTGAAACAGAATTATGAAACCATTTAAGAACTTAAATTCAATTTTGCCAGGCTCTGGTTTTCTAGAATTTATGTTTGTTTTATTTTAAAGAAGTTAAGGTTTTCAACTCTCATGCACAATCCAAAGTGCTAACGCTTTTCCTAAGAACTCAAAGTTCTCAATTTTGGGGGGAGTTAAAAACTCTAGGCTAAAACATAAACCACACAAACCACCACTTCCAGTACGATCTCTCTATTAAGAGCAGATAATATATATTGTCAACACTGTCCCAGGTCACAAAATCACTTTCTATCCTACGCAGACTTTGTGGAGTGAACAGTCCAAACCAGAAGGCAAAATGATAAAGGTGGCACAAAGTGCTGGACCTCAATGGCAATTAAACCTGTTGAGTAACCTCTGAAAGTAAGGGCACACAACCGGCTTACATTATTAACAAGTTCGGTGCTGTCTTTATTTTTGTCTTCACCGATGTTCTCTGACCAGCTTCACCTCATACCTCTTTTCCATACTACTTTTCCCATCATTTGCATCCTCTCTCACCTCTAACCAGTTGCTAGCTGCATAACTTCATCAGCACCATTCTCAACTCTCTTTAAGCCTTGTCTTAACACCGTTTGCCATTCTAAACTGCCTCATAAATCCCTTCATTCTCCACTGCTCCATCTTTTACTGGGTGCACAGAGCTGGCCACACTGAGCCATCCGCTGCTTTCAGGATTAGATATCCATCTGGTCAGTCGTCAGTTGGCAGGGTGAACTGCTTGGACACACTTGACACATACCATGCTCACAAAGATTAGTCTATTGTAATAAAGGATATATAGTTTAGACAATTACGATGTGTAAACATTTTTTCCTCAAGCCTGTGTACCAATACAGACTTAATTTTTTTACCAGAAATAATATCTATTATTGACAATGTTTATTTCTGATTCGTATTCAGGCTGTAACACTTCAGATAAGAAATTCTGTGTTTATTTAGGACCAAGAAATGGGAATCCAATAATGAGAACTCTGCTTTACACCTTCTCAGTGTTATACTACATAGCTTTTTTAAAAAAACAAAAAACAAGCAAAGACTCCTGCTATAAGCAGTGCATTCCTTCTCAAGACACCTAGACCCAGGATGTCTCCTTGTAGAATTTTCTTCTCGTTAGTGTCTGCCCAAAGATTCACTCAGCTCTTCTAAGATGCTCATAGATCCTGAGGTGAATTGACCTGCTTTTGCCAACTGATAATTCCTGTTCTCAGCTGATGGTAGCTCAGCGTGCATGTTCATTAGCAGTGTAAGAAGAGGATATGCACACAGACACATTCTGTAGCTGACAGCAGCTAACCCTTTCTTCCCACATCAGCCCACAGGTGACCTGATCTTCACCACATCTCATGCTCATTTGAAATTAATGCTGGGTTGGATTGGGATTTGTAGGACTGTATAAACTGTGTAAGGTGGCAAATGTTTATTTCATTTGTGAGGTCTTCAATGCTTAAGAGTGCTATTTAAAAAACAAAACCAACCAAAACAAAAAGCATTCTAGCATGGGATAAAACCACCCTTCCACACTCACCAAATGAAATTCTTCAGCACTTCTGACAAAAATACAGAATAACGTTTTGAGACAACAGAGCAAAGCGACCTCAAGTGATGTGGCTGCCTCTTTTCATGGAATACTGTCAGAGTGAACTAAGGAACCACTTGTATAAAGCTGTCAACCATTTTTTGATATTATTTGAAGTAAAAAAAGCAACTGAAGGCCACCTCTATCCTGGTTTGTGTGCTCTTCTCTACTGGAATATGCTTCCAGCCTCTTAACATTTAATTAAACCTCTGGCTGTTTCAGGAGATTGTTTCTTCATGAATGTTCTTACTTGAGTTACAATTACATTCCATGTTACATTAGTTGATTGGCACAGATCTTCTCTCCTCTGCCTATCTCACTGCATGAGAGCTAACTCTAAAGCCTCCTATCAGCTACATCAAATCCACTCAAGTAAGTGGCTTTCAAAACTCCACCTACTACATTCATTTCAGGAATCTGTATGTTGAGAGTTAACACAGTGAACTGTTGCTGCATTTGATATGTGGACCTAGTAAAAGCAAAGCTGGTATAAAACACTGTCATCTTTTATTTGCATGCTAATGTTTCATAAGGGCAGTCATGTTATTGAATACCACACAAAAATCAGTGTTCAGCACACAAGGTTAAACATTGCCACCTCTCATTTGAGACTTACAATGTTAAAAAGAAAGGGAGCAAGGATGGAAAAATTAATTTATACTGAATGTGAATTTGGTCAGTTGCACAAAGAAAAGAAATAGAATACCAGAAGGGGAACAGAGACATTTCAATGAAGAGCCAGCTAAAGGATTGTTTAAGGGAAGTTTTGCAGTCAAAAGGCTGATATTTTGTACTCTTGCTGATGACAAGTTTTCTTACTCCTGAACAGCTAGTTAAAAGACTAATCAGGACAAGATGCTAAGCAGACATGTTTTTGTTTATTTGAACATGCATGCCTTTCCCAGAAAAATCAATGGGCAACTAACTTTGTCATGTAATGACACAAAATTTTAAGTCTTACTGTGACAGGATTATTATAGGGAAAGCACAAATTCAATACATTTAATCAAGGTAATTTGCATTGCAATATCAATTAATCTAGTTTTGATATAGGAACTGTTATAGAATCAAGTACTATAAAAGAGGGTAATTTGTGTGTGCTTATTGTTTTGTTTTAATTTTTTTTCAGCTGTAAATGCTAGCAATCCCCAAATATAAATGCTTCTTCGCCATGCATTTATAAAGGTGGAATGACATACCTTAAAGTTGATACACTGAAAATGTGCACACATCACACATTGCTAAGGAGTGAACAAAATAAAATACAGGCAGAAAAACCAAAATTAGAAACCCACTGTATAAAACTGGTGTTCATCTTTTCACAGAATCATTCTAATATGCCAAGGAAATACAATTTTAACTATATTACAATACAGACTTACGTCATATATTTCAAAATATATAATTTTAGACTACAGAACGGCAACACTACAACAACCTGAACACCAAGCTGGAAAGGAATAAATTATCTTCTTGTTCCAGAATTGCAATACAGAACAGCAAACAGCAAAACAAGCTTTTCCAAGGATGCCTCATTCCTCCTCCTTACACTGCAAAAACATATGGCAAAATATTCTATTTTTTTTAAGCCCCCACAACTAAACGCGAACAGCGGCAGCATCTACCAGCTGATGGACACAGCCAGAGCTTGCAGAAGAATCTGAAGATAAGTTCTCCTCGCTACTAATTTCAGCTCCTTGTGCCAATTCTCAGGTGCACTGTAAAAGGCTTAATCAAGAGCAGTCTCACACAAGAGCATCAAATAAAATGGGAAAAAAAAAAAGAGTATAATTTCAGCTAGACAGAATAGACCTGCAGAGGAAAGGAGAGAAGCTACACATAAGAATCCTTTTTTTATCTCAGAGCCGTTTTTCGGTCAGTTTGGAGATAAACATGGAACAGAACTGGGTATTTAAGACAAACATGAAAACACCCCCATTGAGTCACAACAGCAAACAGGTTACCCAGCTTCCTAAAACACGTAGAAAAATTAGCAGTTTCACAAGGACTCTTCAACTCTGGAATGAACAGAAAGACAAATATTTCCAAAACACCAAAATAAGCAGGATCTTCACTCTGTAATTTTCCTTCCCCTTGCAAAAAGCAGGCAGAATACTATTACAGGATAAATGTTTTTAATATCTGCATAGCTTGCTTCCAGTTGAACAAGAAGGAATACTAGATACAGATCCAAAGCTTTGTTTGGTGTTAATTTATGTCCTTTTTTATCCCAAACCACTAAATGCTGCTTTGTCTGTTTTATCTTCTATACTATTCTTACATTATTTCCCCCTCTTAATAGTTCGCTTTGCTACATGACGGCCTTTACTCATCACATTGTCCCTTCAGCAGATCAGACAGACTACATCTTTGCTACAGCTTCTCATATTTGCATCTCATTAATGCTGCTGCCCAAGACTCCTGGTGCCCTCGATGTTTTATGTCTTTGAGATACTTACAAGCAAATAATGGAGAAAGACATAAAACATGAGCTATGACTTAAAAAACAAGGTAGAAAGGTATGTCAATACCCGAATCTTAAGAAGAGTATTTAATCTGTATTTTAAACTCAGCTGAAAATTAAGGCTAGATTAAGATGCCGGAAATATCAGGTATTTCAGATTTAAGGAATAATGGCAATAAAGCTGACTAGATCATTGAAATGGTATCTCTAATATCATATTGCATAGTATAAGAACTGATTTACTAAAAGAAAGTTTGTGTCATACGCATTTGACAGCTGCTTGATTCAGACAAGGGAAAGAAAATTTTCTTGTCCTTGTTGGTGATTTACAGTAAGTAGAAAGTAAATACATTTATCAACTTGATGAATGAGCATATCCTGCAGCTATTCCACATCTATGAGATTGCTCATTGTTCTAGCTAATGGGTCCATCTTTCTGAAAATAATCTACTGTCTCCAACATTGCCCCTATGGTTAAATTGGCATTTGCAAGCGCGTAATAGGGAGCAGTCACAGAAGCCTAATGTGATCTTCCTATTTAAAAATACCACTGAAAAGCAGTGATTAGTCACCACCCAGGCAGCATGAGTAAGAAAGGGTCCACAAAGTTCTGTTTTGTAACTGAATTATCTTTTACCAATAACATGACTAGTGATTCAGAGGCAAGAACCAAATCTATCTATAGACAGACATACATAAGAAAACTAAGGATCTATACACATAGAATTTTTTAATGCAGTCCTCAGTGGATCTCCAGCATCTCCATCTCTCACTGAATATACTGCAGGAATTAGTATTACAATGTTTCCAAATAAAGGAGCAACAATCCAGTAGCAAAATTCCTCCATCTCTCTTTCTCCACTTACGCAAAGATGGAATATTTGCCAATTAATAACAGATGTACTGTAGTCTCAGTAACAAAGAGAGAGAATTAAACATAATAACAAAGTAACTGTGGAAGAGCCTATGGTGAAAGCAAAACAAAAAATCCCCTAACTTATTAACAACATATTCAAAAATATTCACCCAAGAGCTTTAGGAGAACTCAAGAACGAATAAGATGAATTATTAACCTCTCATTTAAAACTTCCTTGATGCCTGGGGTTTAGAGGTGGCAATCTCCAAAAATAAAAAGGACTCCAAGGGGATTCAAACAACTCTAGTTCTCTGATCCTGATCTTCATACCAAGCAACTTACAAGAATATATATCAAAAGCTAAAATAGGTAGACAACACTGATAAGTTCTGCCAGGGAAGAAGATAGCTTCTGCTGAGAGAACCACTTGGGAGCTCTGTGAAGGGGTCAAGAAGCTTGTGAAGAATGGTGATTTGGCTAGAAGTTTCTGAATTTCCAAATAGGTTCTGTCAAAAGAGTTCACTAAAGGCTTTTAAGAAAACTAGCATAAGAGGAAGGGGCCCAAAATGGATAAATAATTCTTAACCATAAATAGGCAGCTGTTAAAAGATCATTTCTCAGAAGAGTGGGATGGCACCACTGAAGTTCTTCAGAACCCTGAGGGGTTTGTTTTCAATGTACAACCTGCAAAAATGAGATTAATGAGGTCTGAAAGGTTGCTACCTATGCATAATTATTCAGAGTAATAGCAACAAGAGCAGACAGAAGAACTGCAGTGTCTGAAAAACAGGTACTAAAATGACAAGAGGAAATTCAGCTGATAAATACAGGGAGAGCAATTTTAGCATCAATCAGAGTTACAGCCTCTGAGCTCACGAGCAGGATAGCCTGGGGTTTTGGCCAAAAACTTCAAAGAACCATCAACTCACCACCTGGCAAAATATCCACAGTCAAATATTAGGAACCACTGGAAAAACAACAGAAAATAATGATGCCACTGTGCAAATCAATGGTTTGTTCACATCTGGAGTAAGTTCCCCCCCTCACTACAAGACAGACACTGAGGCACTAGAGCATGTCCAAAGATGGGCAACAAAGCTGGTGAAGGGCCTGAAGCACATGCCTTAGGAGGAGCAGCTGAAAGAGCTGGGGTTTAGCTCAGAGAAACAGAGGCTAAGGGGAGACCGTATTGGTTGCTAAAACTATCTGAAAGGCAGCTGTAGAGAGGTGGGGGTTGGTCTGTTCTCCCAAGCAACAAAACAAGAGGAAACGGCCTTAAGTTGCACCAAGGGAAGTTTAGATACGAGGAAGAATTTCTTTACAGAACACTTTATCAGGCACTGGAATGGCTTGCCCAGGAAGTGGTTGAGTTCCCATCCCTGGAGGTATTTAAGAGTCATGTAGATGTAGTGCTGAGGAACATGGTTTAGTCAAGGTCTTCTTAGTGTTAGGTTAATGACTGGGCTCAATCTTAAAGGTCTTCTCCAATCTAGGAAACTGTGTAGTTCTGAGTCACTTATCACTAAGGGGAAATAGTATAATATAAAAAGATTTAGAAGACGACAAAAGGAGTGATCAAAGCCATGGACAATTTCTGGAGGCTGGGACTTTTCCAACCTGAAAAAGTAACCACCTAGGCAAAGTGTGAATGAAGTCTACAGAACCAAAACCAGTACAGATTGACCAGGCAAGAACTAGGAACCGGTCAATGATGCTGTTAAGAGCCAGGTCCAGAGCAAACAAAAAGACACAGATGAATATGAACCTATAGAACTCTCAGTAAAAGGACAATTCTCATACAAAGCTTAAACACAGTACCAATGGAGGCTGGACGTGTATGTGGAAATGAGGTTATTACATCTATAAACAATGGGAGGCTGAAAAAGAAGCTATTTTTATTACATTTTGCAGACTTGTTCTCACAAATTTCACTTAATATCCTAGCCAAGGCAAAAATTAGTAGACAAACTGAGTTTTGCAAATGATGTAGAATTTACCAGGATCACTAATTAAACATACAGTAATTACTTTTAAGCAACATTCCACTTGAAGTGTTGCAAAAGCATGAAACGTCAAAGGGATTTATGTATTACTTGTTAAAATCAAGTCCATTCAGAAACTCTCTTCTAAGGCCTTGAATACGATCACACTTGCAAGCCTAAGATTGCAAACACTCAGAATAATGAAGAAGATAAAATTCACCTTCTCAAAAGCTGAGTTTTGTGCATGCTAGGCTGTGTTTCACCTCTACGAGGAATTAGCTCCAGTGCAAAGAACTCTTGATTATATTCCACTACCAGTAAAATATTTCCTAATTCAATTTGCATGTTATTAAACAAATGTTTATTTTTGTAGCCTTTACACTGTGGTAATGCTTCACAGTTCAAGCTACCCTCACTGTGTCAGCCTAAGCTCAACACAAATAAAAGAGTGATCCTGCATCTCTCACACACTATCTCTGCAGTACTGATACAGTAAAGCACAAAGAAAAAAAGCTGACACTAATACAGAAAATAACAACAACTTGCATTTAATTTCTTCCCTCTGCTTTATCACATTAATACTTCAGGGAAACCAAAAACATGAACTCACTACAAAACAGGTGATCCTCTAAACAGTAAAACAAAATGAAGTCTGGGTTCCTACAGATGTGTGTAGGATCGCTAATGTCTAATCCAAGTTGAGCTGACGCATGGCATTCTCTTTAACACAACTATTATTATGGTTTCTCCTTGTTATCTAGCTCCTTATTGTAATTAAATATGTACAATCTTATTCCATGACCTCTATTCTTCTATCAGCTTTGGTTGAAACGGTTCAATAGGTTTAAAAGCTGCTTCTGCACCCTATTAGGCTTCTTCGGCACAGACGTTCACTCGTGCCTGCAGGGAACATGATCAGATCAACCCTGTTCTCTCAAGTGAAACTAAGGTAAAATGTGTTTAGATCACAATTTAATCCCATGTAGTGATGCAGAACTTAACTTTTCAGTATCTGCCAGACACTTTTCCTGCAAAACAGCCGAGTACAACAGAGGTAATGACCCTTTGTTACATTAAACAGGTCAGATTAGTGCACTTGATTTCAGTGAAACAGAGACATTATATGATTAAAATTCAGGCATTCTCCAAATGTTTTCCAAAAAAGTGATAATGTCCAATAAAATGCTACTTGCATTGAAAAAGTGTATATTGAAAAGTTCCTTAATCCCGCAACACACTATTCTCTTTAAAAATCAACATAAATTATACACTGAAGTACAAGGACAGAGGAATTTATTCACATGCAAATTACTACCAAAACATCACGCAGCTCTTACCTTGAACTAGATCTTGACTTCACGTCTTCCTTTGCTGCCCTTTCACTACCAGCATCTTCAATGTTGTCCATTTTTTTCTCACATAGTTGTTTTCTCTTCTCCCACTTCTGCTGATTTGAGATGCTTTCTGTTTCTCCTTGTGAGCCACTTTCTGCTCCTACCTGTGAACCTGAGGAATGTGCCAGGCACTTAGAAGATATTGGCAGTTTTTGCTCTTCTCTGCCAAAGTCTCTTTCTGCTAACAAAGCAGAAGTTTCAGGTTTTAACGTTTCCTGCGAAGCGACTGAATTGCCCACATTATCTACATGGTCCATTTCCTTAGACTTCGCTAAGGTGTATGAAGCATTTACAACACCTCCTGCAGAATGTTTAGTCTTTAAACCTTCAATGCTGTCCTCCCTGCTGTCTTCGCAGCTGCCACAACACACGCAGGAATTAATTAGACAGTTTGTAGCAGCTATACCGAGTTGATGGGATTCATCCTCCTCATTTGCTAATGGATTAGCAGATCCAGGAACACAACTAATAGCTGCTTCTGGAGATGTTACTGGGGAATCTGAGCTAGAGGGAGATTTAGGATTGAATATTACAGTAGCAGATATTTTCATTCCCCCCGTCCTGTGAGCTATCACTTCTGCCGTTTCTGCATCATCAGCGTACGCATCCCAGCCATTGAGGTATAACTGAGAGTCCGGACCTTCTAGACAGCTGCATGAATTCTGAACTGCAATGCCAGGCATCTGTTTGCTACCTTCAATATTGTTATTATTGCTTAAGTCGTTTTCAGCATCTTTTAAAAGCAAAGTTTCCTCCGTCTGATGGCTGTTCTCGTACAGCAAAGCATCTCTATATTGCAGGTTTTGTTTTGAATCGTGGCAAGGGTTATTCACCCAAGCAAAGGTATCACTTACTGCATCCAACCCAGCAAGAGCTTCTCCTGCTCCATCCAGGTCATCCATAAAAAACACTCTGTCCTCTTCATCAGTTAAATTGTCAAGATGGTGTCTTGTTGGTGAAGCTTCTGTGCTAGAACTATTTCTTAGGGTAGGCCTGTGTGCTGGGGACTGACAGATACTTGGAGGGGAAAGCAGAGAAGACATTTCATCTCCAACTCTGTGTACCATCCTATTCAGCTGTTCCAGCTCCTGTTCATCATACTGCATAGAACAAGCCAGCTCCGCCTCGGTGTTCTCAGCTTTTGCTGAAAGCTCCTTAGCAGGCAAAGTTGCAGCTATGCCTGGTGCAATTACAGAGGGTACTTCAGGATCTGCTCTGACAGGAAAATCCACATCTTGAGAGATACAGAGGTTACGTTCCAGTGTGTGCAGTTCATCCTCAGTTAATGTCTGAAGGAGATCCCTGAAAATGAAGAAACACACATGGCTTTGCTTTTACAATCACAGGAGACAGTGATGTTACAGAGTTTCAAAAAGCTTTTACACTGTTAGCACAGAAATCCAGAACTTGGTGCTCCGAGCACTTTCAGCTGTGTAAGTCAAGGTGCATTTGGCATTCACATTGAAGAGCACGTGTGGTTGCTGATGCATCAATTTGAGATTACTCATGCAAATACAGAGTACAAAGTTACTCACATCCTTGCAATGAAGCGACCAAAGAAAACAAACCAAAATGGATCTTCCCTCTCCTAATCTACTTATAGTGAAAGTGTTACCCACAATTAGAAATACTTTTGTCATTTTAATTTTTTAATTCACAAACTTGATTTTGATTAGGAAACCAATTTGCCATGCTTTGTACTAGATTTGAAAATTATTCTGCAAACGAGAACTGCAGAAGTTTCACACCATTACACTGTCAGATAAGAAGAATTCATTAAAAATAGTAATATTGCTTATGCAACACTGACATCTTGGAAGCCTGTTCACTGAAATGGGGATTGGAAACTGGTGCTTTCCAGCCTCAAACATGTAACTCAGTCATCAGGAAGTGAAATCTAACACATAGGTATTTATTACACCGTATTTTCTAGCGACATGCAGCATGTCCAGTGTTATCAAGTGTCCTCAGTATTGCAGTTTAGGACTAAAAGCACCTAAAACCAAATGGTTATTTGAGGTTATGTTTAAGCACTTTATAACTTTCAAACAAATCCATAGACAGAGCAGCAGTTAGTTCTCGGCCCGAATTTGATTTACACTATGCGTCTCAATTAGAAACCACACATAAAAATGTCCTCTGTCTAGAGCTGCTGTCAACATTTTCAAAGACCAGCAAGTATACTTTCACATGAAAAACAGAATGGGAAAAGTAAGATCTTCTACTTAAATAGAGGTCAGAAGTCCATTATTCCCCATGAGTTTAGAAATCATTGGCTAGCAGGTGACATACAACTGGCATACTATGCTGCTACTACTACCGACAAGCAGACATTGAAACGTTTTCCTTAAAGGAAAAATACTGAAAATAATGAAATGATAACTCTTCAGTCTGAACAAAGGGACCAAAAAAATCATCAAAGCATTCAGCATATCTTGTTCATACATCTCACATTTTGATGTCTAGTCAAGGTCTTAACTCAAAGAGGAAATATTTTTCCAAGTACTGTCACTAAAAGATGAAACTGCATCCAAAATACATATCTGCTCTCTGACTTGTATGTCATCCACCCTACAATTTTAATAAAAAGATAATCGTTTAGATAAGCATCCTTAAGACAGAATAAATACAGAATATACATTTTAATGGTTCTGTACACTACATACAATTAACATGTTTATTTTTTTAAACCATGCTGTTATATGAGTTGTATAATCCTGAAAAAAAAAACTAAGCCTATAGAAGTACCACCTTATAAAAACTGCACTACCATATTTTCCTCTTTTCCCTTGTTTCCACACACTTTAATAGAGAAGCCAGTATTTCTTTAAATCATTCCATATGTATGTTTGAGTCTGAAAGTTTGACAATTTTTTTCAGTCAGAAATGATTTAGAAAGGGAAATGGGCAACCTTTGTCAAGCCAACTTACCTAATAAGCCAGTATTCCTATCTGGCACACCAGAACGTATAAAAATACCTATACATTCCTTTCTTTTGTCTAAGCAGTATAAAATACCACCATCTCATTACTCAGACATTTTATTTCAACAGTAAACAGTGTCTGTAAGCAATTAAGCATTTTAACATCACCATAAAACCAATTCTGACAGAATGATTCAAGTTTTAAGGTCAACATAGCTGTATTGTTTATTTTTGAAAGAATTATACGAATATAATAAAAAAACCGGAAGACCATTGTTTTGCCATGAGGTTCTTGTATTATGAATTTTCAGTTTGTCAGTATTTACAGAAATGCTGTGAATTAGGAGTTTATAAGTAGAAACAAAGTAATGTGGGATTTTAGAAACAGCTGGGTTTTTAATGAAGGAAAAAACCCAACAAACAAAAAACAGAGTAAGCATATAAATGCAAGAGTGAAGGCTTTAACTTTGTCCCTCAACTATGCAGAGATATTAAAAACAAGATATTTGTGGGTCAGGCCAGGGGCCATCAAGTAGAGACGACTGTCTCAGAGCAGATTCTAAGAAGAGAGAAGCACATAGTCATCTCTGCTGAGTGCATCCTACTGGCTTCCAGCAGCTTGTTGCTCAGGGATTTCTGAACCAAGGTGGCATCCTTGTGTTCAGCAATCCTCAGTGAACTTATACTTGCATGGAAGAAAACGTGTGTGTCAGGAACTGATCAACAGTCAAGTGCTTAACACCAGTTACGGCTCTCCATGCACGGCAGTCATACCCTCTCCTCAAAGCACGAGGCAAGAATTAGCCACTCCTACAAGTACAGCCTATACCAGCAACATTCAAAGGAATATGCTTTCCATCCAAGCTCACTGGTCTAACTGGGAATGAAGTGGGCCCAAGCAAAATCTAAGATTGAATCTTATGACTTCCAGCATCTAGTCTGGGATTTTATTTGGTCTCCAGAACACTGCAAGGCAGCACCCTGGATTCCTGGATATCTGGGTGCCCAGAGCTGCTCTACTTCCTTTCTGAAGGCACAGGGAGCCCAACTGCTCAGACCTGTCCGATATAGGCTTCACACATTCACTGTAATTAAGTCCTGGAAATACTAATAGTAAATATACTTGGAGTAATAGTAAATATACTAATAGTATATATACTTTGAGTAATAGTAAATATACTAATAGTAAATATACTTTATGCTGTCTAGCTTCATTGACTGGAATAATGAGCTCTTTGTTTCTACCAGTAACACCACCCCAACAGTTAAGAACAATTTTGTGCACAAAAGAAAAGCTTGATAAAAAAAAGGAAAAATGAATTAAATTAGCTGACAGTCCTTGTGCCCCTTTAGGCGAGTCAGATCCATGCTGCCTTGTAAGAGTTGCTATATGTAATGACTACATATGGGAGCTCACCAGCCCTGTTATTTCAGCAGAGAAATAATCTTGCTTTAAATTCAAGGGAGATTTGCTCATTTTCCTAATTCAAAAACCAGAAATTTTGCTATTAACAAATACATCTTCTAAAAGAGGTTCGGACAATTATCATCACTTCTCTGCATAAAAACCCTCTAGACTCACTGGGCTATTTCAAATACGTTTCCTTACAAGGTGACAAATCTTTGATCAACAGCTATCTTTTTGATACACTGTATATTAGATTATACAGGATTCACTCCCAGCATTAGGAATATGGCATGTTTTAAAATGCTTGTGTAGATATAAAGAAAAAATTAATGTCAACCAGCATACAGAAATAAAGGTTAAATCTCACCACTGAAAGCTTAAAACTAAACATCAGGCATCATTATAAAACCATAAGGTTTAATTAAGATGTAGCTACTTCCATGGTTCATTTCCTTTCTGCTGAAGCATCTATAACTCGTCATTGGATCCAAGCAAGTGCTGTGCTCATACAGAAAAAAGAAATTCTCTCTCTGCTTTCATTATTCAGAAGCCATAGGTGAAGAGGCTCTGCAATCCACCCTGACAGCAACAGTGCTCTGTCTTCTCACAGCGGCTTTAGAAAACACTGAAGTAAAAAAAGGTGCTTGTCGAAGTTTAACAAGTCTTTTAGTCTTTCTTGCATAGTATCACAGGAAGGCAATCTAGCCTTGAAAATACGAGGAACATTTTTCTTCCAGTAGCCATAGCCACTGGCAGAAAAACAAGGCAAGTTCTTAAGATGTACTCTGCTTGTTAGAAGCAGTAGTAGAAATTTACTCCATTGCAAAACCAATAAACACGTTTTACTCTACTGCCAATATCCAGGGTGCAGAAATTACTACTTCAAAGACTTGAGGCAGATGTCCACAAAGACAAATTTGCCTAAACAGAGGACAAGGCCACAAAACCCAAGTGAACCGATTTCACAGATACTCCAAGTCTCCCTCATTAACTTTAAAATTCTACTCTGAATGAGAGAAAAGTGTCCGTTTCCAGAGACCAGCACTGTTATTACTGTGAGCATGTACTTCAGTTCATGCTCTGAATGGAGCATAAACTGTCTTTAAGGAGCTGCAGCATAAGAGCATGATGCAGGTACAGGAATGCAATTTGAATCCTCCTGCTTCCACAGTGCTGAGCTGAGTACGCTGAAGTCTGCAGAGCTGCTCTGATACAACAACACTGAGAAACCCAACACTGATAGGTAGCAAATATCCCTGGTAATCCTTTATTGCAAAAGTTTTTAAATCACCTCAAAGTTTTAAACATGCTTGTCTTCAGAGGTCCCTTCCAGCCCAAACCATTCTATGATTCTATCATCTTGGAAAAGCTAACAAGTTTTTCCCTCAGTCAGTGTGTACACTTGAAAAGTACATGAGTTTCAACACCTCCACCCCCACAATTCTTTAACACATTGACAACAGGTATGCTGTGCTCAATTTCTAGGCAATAATAAAGACAGGTTTTGGTGTACTCAAAATGGTACGATCCTCTTATTCTGCCCCACTTGATCTGCAATCTGCTTGATTCTGCACCACTAAAATCCATAGGGACCCTACCATCAACTGTAAGGCTCCAGGAACAAGCACCAAGCAAGCAGAGGGCTCTGAAAAAAGGGCAGAATTAAGGAGTACCACAGAGTCCCCAGTTTGCCCACCTCTGAAAATCTCTGTATAGTAGCCTCAAATGTATATACAGTATAGGTAATATTTTGTCACAAGAATTTTCAGTGTCACAGGAATCTAAATTAAATATCTATCCATCAATCAGATTATATGCTTTGTACACTTACTAGGCACATAACAGTAGTTTGTCAGAAATGGTTTAAATGTCTTTATTTAAAAGGAACAGACATATCATATGATTACGCATTGGTAAATGTATATAACACCAATGCTGATGTTTTACATCTCAGAAATCAACACAAGCATATGGCTTTGGTATTAAAACATTCAAAACTATCATTCACTGCTCAACCTCACTAAAAATCTAAACAAGAACTCTTCCTGCTTTTGCTCAGACAATCTCCATAGTCAAAGCTGTTTTCAAAGCTGCCAGCCACCAATAGGCCAAACATCTTCTGACCCAACAGATACTTTTCTCTGCTACTTCTGGTGTCATTATATGGATCCACATAAATACAGTATTTAGTTCTGCCTTTAACAGGAGCGATGATTTAGGATAATACAGCTTTAAAATTACCTGTAATCATACAAAATAATCAGCTGTATATTTGGTGTTACTCCATGAGTTAAACTATTTAGTTGTCTCAAAAGTCATAGAACTTTCTGGAAGAAGTCAGTGGGATGTGATCATATCCTGCACTAAAATGCTGCTCTATATTCTATGTTCTTACAACAGACACACAACTACAATACAAGATGTAACTATTTTAACAGAAGACTACTAGAATCTATTTTCATGCCTTAACTCTTGATGATGGAGACTGCAGAAAGACTACTGGAAAAAACACTCCCTTTTTCTGAGGACCAGAAATATCAGTACCAAATATCTCATTTGATTTCCTTTATAGGTTTCTGTGGATATTCTGAGTAGGAATTGCAGCCTGATGAGTGAAGAAAAAAAAGATTAAAAAACCATCTGTGATGAAAAATAAAATCTAGGCAGCTTAGGTCCTTTTAAAGTTAATTACCCTACATGAACTACACACTTATTTGTATCTCATTGTTATTTGCGTTCAATGTGTTTTTAATTCAAGAGTACTACTAAAGGATCTTTTAAGCTTAGTTGTTTCATTTGAGTTCATTGCTATTCCTTCACTTCAGAGACTACCACAAGTAAGTTTCACATTATATCTTAACCTGCTTCAATTTTTCATCTGACAGATAGTATCTCACTCTTGCGGTTCAACCCCAGCAGGCAACCAAGCCCCACACAGCCACTCGCTCGCTCCCCTCTGGTGGGATGGCAGAGACAAACAGAAAAGTTGAAGTAAGAGAACTCTTATGTTGATATAAAGACAGTTTAATAAGTGACGCAAAAGCCACAGGCACAAGCAAAGCAAAACAAGGAATACATTCACCACCTCCCACCCTGTGCCTCCCCTTTCTTCCCCCCGGCTTTCTATGCTGAGCTTGACATCATATGGTCCGGAATATCCCTTTGAGTCAGTTAGGTTCACCTGTCCCAGATGTGTCCCCTCCCAACTTCTTGGGCACCCCCAGCCTGCTCACTGGTGGGATGAGGAACAGAAAAGGCCTGGGTAAGTCCTGATCAGCAATAACAAAACCATCTCTGCGTTACCAACACTGTTTCCAGCAGAAATCCGAAACACAGCCCCATAGCAGCTACTACAGAGAAAATTAACTCTATCCCAGCCAAAACCACTAAGAACGCTCCGTAAACTCTATCTGCTAGACAAGAGAAATCACATTTCTTAATGCTCACTTAAGAACATTTATTCTGTTATCGGAACTTCTTCCAAAAGACAAATCTGAAAGAGTAATTTAATATTTTGAGATTTGCATTGAAAATTGTAGTTATTGAACAAACAAGCATTTTACTAATTTGTTTTCAAACCAAGCAGTAAGTTCAGAGTAACTGAAAATTAAATGGACTACGCACTAAACTGACTTCATTGATTTTCATATTCTGTGTTGTGAAATGTACAGAGTAAGCACAAAGCACAGAGTATGAGAAGTATATTAGCTTTTAAATATTCTCTTGGCTTTATCCTGTCAGTGGAATGCTGGTGAAAATTTCTGCGACAGACATATAGTGGGAATAAAGTATTTAAATGCAAATTCCATGGAGTTTTTGAGCTTCAATACCAAAAAAGTCCCACTCCCCCTACTCCTCCACTTAACTTTTGCTCCTCAATTCATGTTGTTGTTCTTCTCTCACTGTTTATAAAGCCATAAACAAAAAAAAGTTCAACTGCAAATGTGTTGATCTGTCAATTTTAATTCTGATTATTTCAATATGAATAGCATAAATGTACCTACAAATAAAACTATCGCTTCTAGACAGAAATACTAGGAAATCTTTAAGGGACACAGAAAGATGTGTTCTGGATATTCATAAAAGGTAAATTCAGAAAGAAGCTTCTGTCTGATCCATGCCTTACAGAATTTGCATTCTCCCTCAGGAGATGCGTCACCTCTAACTGGTGAGCAGACATTCATCTGGAAAACTTTACCTATGTGAAAACTATTCTTACATCAAACCACCATCGTGACACACAGGAAAAGTGATAAACAGGTGAAAATTGGACACAGGACAGAAAAATTTCTGCCAAATTACCTCTAAAAATTTCTAGGAGCAAAATTGGCAGTTGGTGTATAAATTTCAACTCTAAGAAAATAGTAGGGCTTACAGATTCCAAAACAGTGCTGGGGGTTTTTTAACACCCAGATAAAATACCTTAAGGGTAAATATAAAGGATCTTTATATTCAGGGGTTTTAAATTTTCTTTCTCCAAAGTAATGATATATCAGTCTTCTAAAGGCCTCAACTAAGAAAAAAAATATTTTAATGTTTCTTACACTTGAGACAAAGCACAATCTGCAATAAAGATGGAAGCACTGTTAAAAGAGGTATATATAAAATGATTCATCCTGTAAAAACAGACACAGTATGAAAAATTGATAGTAATTTATATTAGATTAAGAATGATCTGAGTATTGCATCACAAGAAAATGTAATAAGCCTAGTTAAACAGAAACACTGATGCTAATTAGAAACAGGATCTCCCAAAAATAAACTAAACTTTCATATTTCAGCCATCATTCAACCATAAGGAAAATCTGAAATGTAATAAAATGATTTTCTGAAAAAGAAACTATCACAAAGACATAAAAAGTTCAGAAAACTCCCATGAAATGAAAAACTAAATTTAGTTATTTCATGGGTATATCAAGCAGATGAGAGGAAAATGCAGTTTAACATAGCAAACCAACACTTTTCTAGGCATTCAAGAGTTCTTTTTTAGGCCTTAAGAGAAGCAGTTACAATCACCATTTTTTACTTGCCTTATTTTTCTCAGCAAAGTGTGAAAAGGTCTGAAGAGTTCAGACATATCTTCTGGTTTATGGTCCAAGTTTAATGGTCCCTCGGAGTATACGACAAGGCCACTGAAATTCAAACACACATGAACACAGAAAAAAGAAAACATCATTACACAGAGCAACTACTGAATAAGGAGTCAGGCAACTGTACATAAATATTAGAACTACACTCAAGTTACATGTTATCTTATTTTTGGTCTTAATTACTCAGTTAGAATGAAATGCTATTAAAAGCAACAGAAAAGATTCCCTCCCCTCTGTCCACATCACCTGAAACTGAGAGAAAAAGCAATAGAAGCAGAAAGGGAAGAGCATACATTTATTTCATTACTCTGGTTGACCCAGACACAACCAAAACCCAAGAAACTGATTATTGGAGTTGTAGAAAGTCCACTGACTTGAGAAAGCAAATGGCTTTTTCTTTCCAGTATGATTTCTATGTAAGATAGGTGACTCTTGAGCTCAACTCAGCATCAACTCTTGAATCAACCTGGCACTTGTAGAAAGCTCTCTGGAATGCGGTTAGTTCATGATCCCGAAAGCCTCCGTGTACTTCACTACAGATAGCTCAGTAGCTCCTCCTTCCCAAATCACTACTGCCATAACCTGTCCGGATGCTGGAAATGATGTAAACATCACCTTCTTCACTACACCTGCTGCATCATACCATACTGTGTCTGAGAGTGGATTCCACCCACCACTCTTCTTAGAGCTATTTAATAGTCTGCCCACTGCAAAAACAAAGCATGTCAAAAGCAAGGGGATCACACGTTCTCCCCCTTGAGATTACATAGGTTTTATTCTTCCCAGGCCATTTCCCTCCTGCTGCCCTTAGAGTTGGCGCTCAGTTACCCAAGGCATTTCAAATGCATGTTTCTTTGCTTACACTGACATATGTTGCTTTGGAGAGCTTTCTAGCTACTCTGCATCCAGATCTTCCAGAGTAATGGGGACCCTCAGGTGACTACCAAGACTGTTCGTGTCTTTTGCTCAGTGGCTGTTCACTAGCAAGCAGCCTGCATGGCCACTAAAGTCTCAGACACAGCAGCAAAGCTGATGTCACAAGTTATGCAAATCCCACTGAAGGATTAAAAAACAAGACCACTTACATTCTGTTAACCATCTGGGAAATACTCCTCTCTTTCTTCTGTTTACAAACCCAGAGTCTGACTTATGCCCCAGTACGAGAATAGTACCATGAACTCGTATCAGGCTGGAAGATGGCCATCAGAAAGTTCAAAATTGTCAAGGTAACCAAGGGTCTAAGATATTCAACTACCAAACTTGATCCAACATTTCTTTGGGGACCAGTGTTTTGAGGGCAGGAGCAGAGAAGGGGTTGGATGGGAGGGGGAGAGAGAGAGAGACACAGGCTGCTTCTTTTGCAAGTCACTTTTTTTTTTTTTTGAGTGGCTTAAAACAAATTATGCTGTTACCAAGGATACATACTTTTTTTTTCCCCTCTAAGATTTGAGCTTCCACAACTAGGCTGCCACAAAGCAAAGTACTTATTGCTGACTCATGTCCTATGTTCTACATAAGCAAATGTTACTTTGTTGAGTGAAAGCTTGAGGCTACTCTCACTGAACTTCTGATGTGAAATCACAATTCCTTTGTCTTTCAGGTATATTTTACTCTCTAGTCCAACCACCCTGCAGTGAGCAAGGACATCTTCAACTGGATTAGTTTGCTCTGAGCCCCACTCAACCTGACCTGGACGTTTCCAGGGATAGGGCTTCTACCATCTCTCTAGACCACCTGGCTCCAGCGTTTCAGCACCCTTATTGTAAAAAAAAAAAAAAGTCTCCCTTAAATCTAGCCTAAATCTACCCTCTTAGTTTAAAGCCATTACCCCACATCCTATCATTACAGGCCCTGCTAAAAAGATTGTCCCCATCTTTCTTATAGGTCCTCTAAGTATTGACATGAAATGGCCCCTATATATGTAGGACCTTTGAAAGAGTTCTGTATCAATGCTTGAATATATTTCTACCATGGAAATAACTAAAAATTGGGAAAAAGCATGTCTTAGTATTTCCTACTGGGTTCAGAGTTCACTGACACCTATGAACATACTAGGCAATGAACACTGTGTAATGTGTATGGTAAATTGATGTCAGAAAAGATCCCTTAGACAAAAATGATTCTGACAAATACTCCTTAAAGCTTTCCTATTAGAGGAGCAATGGGATCCAGCACTTCTCCTTGCCCCAGACCCATCCTTGACCTTAAGGCACAGCACCACACCATGACAACTTTGAGTTGCATCTGTCTGACATTTAAAGGCTTCTCCTCTCACAGTCCAAATAAAAGGCTTTCATTTATTCCAGACTACACTCTATCCGGATTGTGTATTTTTTTCTGTGGAACTTCATATGGTAGTGATTTATTTTCAGATCACTGGATACTTAGGAGCAGTTAATACTTTTTTTCTCTTCTTTCTCTCTGTCCTTTTTAATTCAGTATTGACAGGGTGCATTATCCAGAGAGCCCTTGGTTTTCCAATTAGTCATGATGTATTCTTCTTCATTGTGTCTTCCAGCAGCTTCAAACTGAGTTCTCACATTCCTGTTGTCTTTTGATAATCAGATTATTACTGTTATTATTTTTAGAATGGCACTTACAGACAATATCCTACTTAAGAGGAACAATGGGCCACAGGGATTTCCTAAGAAGTGTATTACACTCAGGATTTGAGGTTTCTTATTTCCCTCAATAATACTACTTATATTAGCTAACTTTTAAACATTCACAACGGTATGCTGGCTTTACTCCAGAGAAACTGCTGTCTTATTAAAACATGAAGACTCATTAAGAAAAATGCATCTGATTTGTACAATATTGCATAGACGGCATGAAGCAAAAACACTGTTTTAATTTAATTGTCTTGAGCGGTCAATACAGGGCACGAACCTACACATAAGTTAATACTTTCCTTGAAATGATAAAAGCTTAACTCATTGTTCACAGTGCAGTGTCATGATGATTCCTTTTGAATCTAGAGTTATTAAAAAAATATACAATTCCTATTAACAATTTTTCATTTGCAAGACTTGTATCATTAGGTCATATTATTTTTGAGTGACACAAAGTATGTGCTTTCAAAACATATCTGTGACAACGTGACATGCCACAGACAGGTGTTCTTCATTGTCAAACTTCTTTCTGGAAAATGACTGATCAACTGTTCCAGGTTCCTGCTTTCTATATTGCTTAATACCTTTTTCCCCCCCCGATATTCTACATATTGTGGTAATGATTTAAAAGAAAATGTAAATCTCTCTATTTTTTGTTTTAAAAGGAAAGTACAACCAAACTTACTTGAAAGCTGCCTAGATGGCAAAATGTGAGAAGCGGTGTCCCTCAAGGGTCTGTAGTGGGACTAGTGCTGTTTAGTATCTTCATTAATGACATAGACAGTGGCATTGAATACACCCTCCGCAAGTTTGCTGACAATACTAAGCTGGGTGGTGCAGTTGATATGCCAGAGGGATGGGATGCCATCCAGAGGGACCTGAACAGGCTGGAGAGGTGGGCTCAGGTGAACCTCATGAGGTTCAACAAGGCCAAGTGCAGGGTCCT
>WTSP01005447.1:19967-44523 GCA_025331215.1 Actenoides lindsayi | reverse complement strand
CGGATTATTGAGAGCAAGAGCAGCACAGGTTCTTGGGGATAAATTCACTGCAAAGCACGTGCAGATCTAGAAAACGCGTGAGGTTAAAGAGCGGCTCAGTAGAATTTCCGAGTTTCCCGGGGAAATACTCGGAAAGTCCAGATCTTACCCAAAGGCGCAAGCTCCGTGCGAGGTGGTTGCGCTTTGGAGGCGGGCAGCCTTTGGGACAGAGCTGTGTTTGGGTATTATAATGACATTATCATGAGCGAAGTTCTCACAAGGACAGTGTTGTTCCTAGTTTAGCCATGGTGTGAAAATATTATGTAGTAGTTTTCTCTCTGCCCGTGTACGGTGCTGTGGTGGGTATTCAGTTTTAATACATTTCATTGTAGATCTTTAAGGGTGATACTAAGACTAGAAATGATACTCTTCTGTTTTGGGGGTTTTATTCTTTGAATTCTACTTCAAATTTCAATAGCTTTTGCTGTCTGATTACATCTCTCTGAGGTTTAAAATAACAATTTTGAGTTCAAAATTACATAGAATATGATCATTCTGATTTGGAAATTATATAGCACTGTTCCCATCTCCTGAAGTCACACTATTACATGTGTATTCCAGTATGTTAATCTAATTCCTGAACCACTTGCAGATGAATAGCATGGAATTACAAAAATTGAGCTTGATACACATTGTCTTGTCATGTGTTACCTTTCTAGATGAAGAGGCATAATGACCTGAAATAGCAGAAGGAAGCTATCGTGTGTCATCTTTCATGCTTTCAGGTTGTGCTGGAGGTGTATGGTCCCAGTTTAGAGAAGAATCTTCTGTTATTCCCAGTCCTGCGTGTTGATAACCTTAGTTCTCACTTGCTGTAGTTAATAAAGAGCTCCTTTATTTTATTGTGAATTTCAAAAAAGTGGGAATATATGCTAGAAAAATTTCTAGTATCTGAGCAAGAATTTTTTCTCTCAGCTTAAGGGAGGGTTCACATCTATTCTTTTCTTGAAAGTAATGCACCATATCTAAAAAAAATCCAGGTTAAAATAAGAAGAAAATTGTTTTTATTGGGTTACTAATTATGTTCAATGGTACATCCAGTGATCAGGCTTTGGAAAGGCCACCAGTGGGAAATTGTTTTTACAAGCTTCCAATTTTCAAGGAAGAGCAAATACTTCAAAAGTATACTTACAGACATATGAGGATTCCTTTGGAAGGCAAAGTGGTTAATCTTATTTAATATCTGAGGAAAAACTTGTTGGCATTCCTATTGCTAATGTTCTTATGCTGCTTATAAACTGTTCTTAAACATGTTTTCATAAACTTTAACTTACTAAGCATTTTTATTCTTATTTGTAGAACATTCAAGGCATCTCAAGACATCCAGTTAAAATTGCAAAGAAACAGTACGTAAAAGGTAAACCATGTTTTTATTAACATGAAAAGGCATTTTTATCTAATTATTTTACTGAGTAATATTTTAAAGCAAACCTTGAGTTATATTTTAAAGCTGACCATTAGCTCCAGCATTAAAGAATAGAATAGATTAGTTAATAGATGCTTAGCTCTACATTACAATTTAAATCAGTTAAAACTTTGCTGGTTGTTCCTGCAAAAAATTTGCTGTTGCAGCACGGATCGAAATAGTCACAAACCTCTAGGTATTTTTGTTTCCCCTTTTTCCACGTGAAGCTATGCATTTTAACTGGTGTGTGCATTCAGCTCATGAAGCTTTTCCTGATGAGATGTTAAAGCTGGGTCATTCTGATCAAACTCCCAGCTAAACACCGCTAGTTAATCAGATCTGTTGGTTTTGGTAACAGAAAGGGATTTAAGGCAGATGATTTGGAGGGAATCAAAGCATGACCCAAGTGATAAAGTGAAAAACCCCCAATAGCAGACTCAAGTAAAAGAGAGAGATTTGTCAACAACCTCTCCTTCAATGCCTACAGCCAGAGCTGGGAAATGCTGCTCCTTTGTTGCACGTAGATCTCAGATAAGGGCAGGATTGCCTTTTCGCAGCTGTTTGCTCCCTGTGTTTGAAATAATAGATGGTAAAACATGAGCCTGTTGAAGGCAATGCAAAACTGTGGCAGCAGGTTTATTTATCTAACTTTCATTTTTACAAGTATTTTAAAACAGTTGTTATAACAGAGTGTGTGAGCAGCGGCCGTGTAAGGCTGGGCTGCCGTGCATGACTGTGGCACACCGGCCTTTCTGGAAAGAATCCAATCAGCTTTGTTAATGACCTTGTAACGTGTGCTTCTCAAAAATGTATTTCTAAGTTTTTCATTCCTGAATCAAGACACACTCATCTTTTTCCACTTTTATGCTGATCGGATTAATTCTGTTGTGTTTCAAACTCCCATCCCTTGCTACACCAAGTGTCACGGCTTAGGGTCGGGGCAGCCCTCTAGACCTATAACAGATGCTCTCTGTTAACCCCCCTCCCTCCTCAGAGGGGAGGAGAAAGGGAATAAGGGAGAGAGACTCAGCGATTAGAAAAGGAAACTACAACAGCTTCAATGAAAATGAAAATAATAATAATAAAATGGAATAGATACAGAACTAGTATCAAACCCAACCCCCCCGATGGCAGTTATGTTACCATTACCAGTGATGCTGTGGAGCAGACACTGGGAAAGTCCCAGACTGGGCCCAGCAGCAGACAGGAGCTGGATTCTGGATTCCTGGTGTTCAGGAGCTGGATTCCAGGATGCACTGAGTTTCTAATACCTTGTCAATGTACATTATTGCTTTGTGATATTATAGGGGATTTCTGTCATTAGAATTTGGATGCCTATATCTGTTGTATGTTCTCAATATTTTATTGCCCTTCCACCTGTAACTGTGAAATTCTTTATTAACACATTGCTGCAGCTTATTCAAAGATAAGAAAATATTTTTTTCTTTTTTAGTTCATCTCTATAGACCCTTCCTTATCTGAATTCCTCCTTTATTAAGTGATCTGTGAATAATATTAGTTTTTGAAGGTATTTGTCAGCTAGTGGTTTGTGGGAGGGTTTCGTTTTGAAAAAGGAGGAGTAGTAGTATTGCAAGGATGGCAGAGATAAAGATATTGTACATGACTGATAGAGTAAAATAATTGTGATACTGGCAATTGGTGTTCTGCTAGTTTGGTTACATTGCCATTTGTGTGCTATTAGTTCTGTGTTTGGCACATCAATTGCCACCTCCTATGACTTGCATCACAATATTTTTGGGCTAGTGTTTGGGACTAAAACATCTATATCCTCTGTAGGAAAAGAAGAGGAAATAGTAACTATTTCCCCAAGAACATTGTTTGTTTCAAAAAAAGGATACACATTTTTAGCAGCAGGTAAGATAGTATGTGTTTATTGTTCTCATACATATTAATGTTCTCAGTTCTGTCATCTTTTTCCCCTCTTCTTTGGATGACATTATATTTTACAAGGCTGTCAAATCCCTTCGTCTCAATTAATAATGTTATATGCTGCATACGCCTTGGTGCGCTTTGGGAGCGGATGATATGTAAGCCTTCTCACGAGAAACAAAGAGCTAATAAGATTATTTGACAACTGGAGACAGTGAAGGAATCAGACACCTTGTGATCTGTAGCTGGAATATAACTCTTCAAGATGAGCTTTTTACAGGCCCCTGGGTTTTTTGAGCATGAGGAAATGACTGAACGGTCCAGGCTTGCATTGTAATTTGTAGTAGTTTGGTTAAAATGTGGGTATGTTTTTATTTTAGAGCAAAAGATTTATTGTAATGCTCTGTTTTCTAGATTTTTCCCATATTGAGTTAAGGATCCTTGCTGACTTATCGTCTGAACCAGAACTTTTGAAACTGTTCCAAGAACCTGAAACCACTGATATCTTTTCCACACTGGCTTCTCAGTGGTAAGAGTAAATGTTGCCTATTTTTGATAGTGATTGGGCAAAATAGTAAGAATAACTTAAGCTGTTGTATTACTGTGTAGTGATTACAAAAGACAGTATTTTGCTACAGTAGCTATTGTCAATACTGTTTTAACACCATAAATGATAACTCCGTTCTGTCTTTTTGAGCTTTTTCTTCTCCACTGTGGTAATTACCATATGTAAAAATGTTGCAGTCCAAATGCCCAGTATGAACCTGGTGACTAAAGCTGGTGCAGTGATATATTGTGAACACCGCACGCCGATAACGTTCTCGCTGTTTTACTGTTCACCAATTCTTTGTAAAGATCCAGAGCAGCAGTGAAGTAGGTTGGCCAGCTGAAAAAATGCTGAACAACTTCTCTCAGTGAAAGTACAAGTGTTTTTGAAACCTGACTGGTTATCCAGTAGAAGTACTGGAATCAAATTATCTACGTACAAGGAGCAAGACACTAAAGCTTTGAGCACATAGGATTTAGTGCTTCCATCTTCTGATGGATGATGTCATACTTGGAAAAAGTGTTACTTTAGTAATTAAAAAAAATATTTCTTATCTCCTATTCCAAGATTATTATCTACTGATCTCTTCAGCATGCAGATCACAAGATTAACTATCAAAAACGGTGGAATATTAGTTACGTAGCCATTTGAAAGTGTTTCTTATTACTGTTTGTGTCATGGTGATGCCTAAAAATCTTAGTTGAGACTGGGAGTCCCCTTGTACTCAGAAGTGCATGAGCATTCAATAAGTGACAGGATAGATGTCAAGAAGCTTACAGTTTGAACAGATAGGTCAGAAAATAGATTTAATAAAATGCTATAACATAAGCAGATTGAAGAGAAAGATGTCATGTAAATGTCATGCAATTTTCATGTTTTCTCTTTGTTCCTCTCTTTTAATCTTTAATCTCTATTTTTTTGTTGGAAGATTGTTAGCTGAAAATGAAAGCAAAAATGGATACAATGAATTCATCAGTCCTGATCTAGCTCAATTTCTATCCTGCAGTTTCTAAATTTTTTGCAGGCACAACCCCCCCAAACACAGCATTTCCTCCTCACTGCAATATTTGCTAGTGTACTCTGAAGTGATACAAAGAAACAAAATGGAGCTCAAATTATAATTATCCTGATACCAACTGAATCAGCACTTGAGGCATGTGCGTTCTGGGCAAACACAGCTCAAGGTCACAAACATCCCAATGACTATAGCTATGGAAAGATCACTTTTCTCTTTAGAGTCACTTAGAAGCTTCTATCAATATTACAATAAATTCTTAGCTCTAATGTGATATTGCTAGAACCTCGTGATGGAGTTAAATCCTTATTTTAGTTTGGAGGTATATTGCAAATGTATGCATGGAGATGAGTCAAATTTTGTCTCAACTCTGGGCAAGGCTCCAGAAATAGCACTCTAGTCAGCAACTTCACAGCTTTTGGCAGCCATCAACCTCTTATAGTTGCTACACAGTAACTTTAAATTTAATGAAATATTACAGGCAAATATTTTTATCAGACAGAAGTGTCATGGTGTGTCTACAAAATCATTACATAATGTTTCTGCTGAATCTTCTTTTGAGCTTCAGGAAAGCTAATGCTCAAAAGTTAGTTTCTATTGAATCTATTATATTACTGTTACGGAAATATAAAAGGTGTCTTTAATCTCATCTAACCTTGGACATCTGTTGTGTACCTGGAGAGAGTCATTTGACCTACTGTTGATGTCCCCTTTGTAATAAGATCAACGACACATTAAAAGTGTTGACTTTTTACCATTGAGAACAAAGTGGGTTTGGGGTGGCAACCTCACATGGCATCTGAATTTGTTCTGACAAATTCAGTTACTCCTACTGGATTAGCTCCTAGTCAACTCAGCTTGGGTTTTGGAATTTTGTCCTTAATTTATTTAGTGCCAAAGAGAAGACATAAAATCACAGATACTTTCCTATTCATATTATGGATATACTTATTCATCTCTCATAGTCCGCTATTGATAAGTAAATTCTTTCGAGCAAACTCTTAGTTCATTGATTTTAATGTAGTTAATTCCACCCTGTTGTTATTAGAATGAGTTATAAGAAGGAAGAGCAAAGTAAACAACAAACCTTTTATCTCCTCTTGGTCTCCTGATTTTTCTCTGGATCCTAATCTGTTAAAATCTCTGCAGGTGATACCAAGTGGCATACTTGTTTTATTCTGTTTGAAGGAAGTGCACATTATTGGTATTTGTAAATCTTTTCTAAAACATTTTGGAGAACTGGAAAACCTTGACAAAAAATAATTTTTTTTCTTTAAGAGATCTATAAAGAAGGAATTTGTTTCTGAATCTTCCTCTCAGAACAAAAGAATTAAGTGGTCAGTGTCTGATAGCATTTGAGCTTCTGAATGCATGTCAGTTGGTATCTTTAGCGGGTTTTCTGCATCTAAAAATCCTTAGACTAATGAATATTAAATCACAAATAGTAAAGAACATATTATTGGACAAAAATCTGAGACACATTCTGGAGTCCAGCCAAGTTTTATACTAGTTTATTCACTTATTTAGTCTTCAAATCTTCATGGCTTCTCAACTGATGTGTACCTCTATTCCTTAGCTGTCCTTCGATCTGAAATCCAACCTTTGGAAAAAACCCTCCAGGCTTTGTAGCATTTGGCACTAAATACATACTGTGGGCAGTTTCTGCAAAGTTAGCCTCATGAGTTTCTGATTGAATTAAGATCTCATATGTATAGAAGCTTTCCTTTCATAATTTGGTTAGACTGTGACTTAGTCTATCTCTGGGACCTTAGAGATACGTCCATCTCTCTTGGAAATATATTGGATCCTTGTCTCTATTTAATGGAATCTTTACACTGGTATTGGCCAGTGACTGTATGGTGCAGTGTAGAGATGCATGAGGATGTGTCAACTGGTTGGGAGAGGACATGCTAGAGAGTAGTCCTTTAGAAAAAGACTTGGGGGTACTAGTAAATGAAAAGCTGGCCATGAGCCACCAATGCGCAATGGCAGCCCAGAAAGTCAATCAAATCCTGGGCTGCATCAAAAGAAGCTTGGCCAGCAGATGGAGAGAGGTGATCCTGCCCTTCTACTCTGCCCTGGTGAGACCTCACCTGGAGTACTGGGACCAGCTCTGGAGCCCCCAACATAAGAAGGCCATGGACCTCTTGGAGCGTGTCCAGAGGAGAGACATAAAAATGATGAGGGGGCTGGAGCCTATGAAGACAGGCTGAGAGAGTCGGGGTTGTTCAACCTGGAGAAGAGGAGGCTCCAGAGGAACCTCCGGGGGTCTATTCACAAGGGTTTGTGGTGACAGGACAAGGGGTAATGGCTTTAAGCTAGAAAAGGGTAGGTTTAGGTTAGAGATTAGGAAGAAGTTCTTTAATATGAGAGTGATAGATCACTGGAATAGGTTGCCCAGAGAGGTGGTGGAGGCCCCATCCCTGGAGACATTCAAGGCCAGGCCTGATGAGGCACTGAGCAGCCTGACTTAGTTAGAGATGCCCCTGCTTATTGCAGGAGGATTGGACTTGATGACCTTTGGAGGTCCCTTCCAACCCAATACATTCTATGATTCTATGCCAAAATTCCGAAGAATGTTTTTGAAATCTTCAATACATCTTTAAATGAGGCAGAGTAGAGAGTAGTTAAAATTACTTACCACACGATGGCTAATCTTGGAATTGTAAACATTAAAGCTGGTTCATAGTCATCTATCATATCTTGAGTGAGGTATCCAAGCCTTAACGCTCTAAAAAGAAGAATAAAATTGTTTAGTAAGAGATCAAACTCTTGAAGAATAGATTTCAATAGGAAAAAAATTTTAAAAGTTTATATAAGCCAAACCAAATTGATTGTACAAAAAAAAGTTTAAGGGTTAAATAATAAAACACTATTGTCTATAACTGACTGCTATAGTCTCTGCTTTAAAAAAATAATATTATAAGAAAAAATCTTTAAACACTTAAAGCATTTATAGACATCTAAAAATATAAAAACAATTTGAGCCACTTTCCCTTTTTATTTACTATTTCATGCCAATCTTCAGCTTGTTACTGAAAACCAGTGGAGCTTAAAGCTTTTCAACTAGAAGAAACATTTTTAAAGTAATAGGGGAAAGTATTTGGTTTCATTTTTCAAATAAAAACATGCTATAATCATCAAGGTCAATCCCCTCTAAACAAACAAACCACACTGAAAAAAACCCAAACCACTGCTGTACAGCAACTCCTATTGAATGCTAAGAATTTAATATTTGGGGGACACTTCATTGTCCTCTAATAACTTTAATATCTTAAGCCTCTTTTAGGCTAAACCCCAGTTTGTTTAGGCTTTTCACCATGCTATGTTTGCCAAGTTTCTTCACAACCTCTATTTCTTTACAAGTTTCAGAACATCCTCAAATTTCTTGTCTGATTTGTCCATCTCAGTGTGTTAAGACAACACTCACAACTTTACACCAGTCCCACTGACAGGTGCCAAAAACAAAGGAAATAGCAATTTTTTCTTATTCCTCATTGATACTTGTTTTGCCAGTACTGCTGGTGGTGGATAGCAAAGCAACCACAAAGCAAGCGCTGCTTTGCCCTAACAGCAGATGGACTCATCGGTGCACAGGCCACTCTCACTCTCTTCCTTTTTACAGTCCACTATCAGATTATCCAAAGCTGCACATGAAAAATCATATTTTTCCTCTTACTGGGCATATGTGTACATTTAGTAGCTCTCTTACTGACAAAAGGCAATTCCTACTACTTCTTGTGACCACCTTGAGTTGTCTTAAAATGCCTGAAGCACCTCTGATCTTGGTGTCATCTCCAGATTGTGGCAGTGTCCACTGCGCTCCTCCACTGCTTAACCAAACTCTCGACCACACCAGACACAGGGCCCTACTTCACAAGTTCTAATACAACAGTAAAAGCAACACTTACTCCAAATGAGTTTTAGAGTCAGTGGGTCTCTAATAATTCCATCCAGACTAGAGTTCAGTAGTTTCCTTTTCAGAACACTGCTACACTGCTCAAAACCTCATGAAAGTTGGGTATTTCACATGTTCCCCTCTACTGCTCACCTGATAGGCAAGTTACTCTGTCACAGGAAAAATCCCAGAAGTTCTTCAACACAACACATTCCCAACAAATTCACATTTTTCTTACCACCTTATACATGTAAAAGAACTTAAGAATTGTTGGATTGTTTGGGGTTTTTTAATATCTCTCTATACCCAGTCATGCTCCAATCCTCTAAGATTTTAAAGAGCATTTACAAGTTCTTCATAATAGTCACTGGAGATTCACAGATTATTTGAATCATCTCCCCGTGTATTCTTGCATGAAATATCATTAAGTCTTAACACCTTAAACAGATTTAGCTTATTTAAATGCTTAGTCTTCATTTACATATCTATAACCTATGCATACCAACAATATTCTTATTGCTGGGTTATGAGCTTTGGGATTTTTGGGGTCTAGAAAATAAAAAAGCATAGGCTTGTGCCTGGCATGCATGCTTAATGCTTTTTAACTTAGTACTTGGCTATTTACTAGAAAAGCAAAATACCTGGTGATTTATGATGCTTTTTAAAGACTACAGTTAAAGTATTTCTACAAAAGCTCACACTGAAAGTAAACACAGAGATGAAAAACAAGTACTTAATTAAAATGCTTACCTCTCCACAGTCTCACAGAAAAGTACGATTACCTCTTGCTGTACATAATATTCTTTTGGAGACTTCACAGGTACCATGGCCGAGACATAACTACAGATATTATCAAAGAACACATTATCTCACATGCTTTACCAAATCAGATAATAAGTACATATCTAGGACAAAGCAGCTCAGAAATCCAGCCTTTCCCGTCCTGTTTTGTATTTATTTTGGCAGCACTAAGAAAACTGTGTAGTGTAAGAATCTGTAAGAAACGCAGCTGATTTACTTACTACAGACTGAGGCAGTGGAACTCAGTAGTAATTCAGAAATACAAGTACACACATTAGCATCCAGAACTCCATACTGTGTGGCACACAGTTAGGTCCTGGAAGGATCTTTATTTCTACAACTTTAAGTTAGATTAGTTTATGCTGCATTTCCTTAAGAAAAAAATAAAACAAAACACCAAAACAAACCTGACTAAAATACACACTTCATCTAGAAAGCTTTTATCTGAAATTAGTGAAACTCAGTTACCCAGCAGAGACAGTTTAGAAGATTTTAAAACTGGAAACACATGCAAAAGCACTCATTTCCAAGGTAAAAGACACTGGTAAAAGAGGTTCTCTGTCACCGTATTACTTAATCAGTCATTGGTAGGATACAGGAAATACAGGAAGGGAAAAAGTTGTTTGAGGAAAAGTGGCAAAGAGAAATGTTGTATGCAGAGAGTTGGTCTGAACAGGCCAGAAACTGCACAGGCCCTAAGGCACTGTCAAGAACCAGTTAATGACTGTCATCAGTGTCTGCACTCAAAGCCACACTTAAAAATACAGTTTTAGCCAATCTTTTTCAATTAAAGCTTTTTTTAATGTTAGAGCATGGTGATGGTTTTTTGGTTTAGAAAAAAATTTACTTACCTAAGTAATAGAAGAAACTATGAATACTGAGAAATGGCAAACAGTAATAGGAGACTAGATAGTCTACAGATTATTCCCTAGAAAAATTTAAAACTTTACACATCTGTAAGCAATCTGTTCAGCTAAGGGTAGGAATGGCTGCATTATATTAGGTGCATAGACAATCTTGTTCAGTATACTGCCTGTAACTGTGCCCAGCAACACACACCTCTAATAGACATGCAAGAAGTTGGCTTAAATTCAGAAGCACAATGCTTGGTCAATGTGACCAAAACCACCTCACCCCAAACCCAGTTATTGTTATTTTTATTTTAGCTATAAACCTACAAGCTATTTTTCAATCACAAGGTTTTAAATCAGTGAGATTCTGTGGATAATTATGGCTTATGTAAAAGAACTTCCTTCATCAGATTTCAATTTGCTTTCTTAAATTCACTGGGTGCAACTTGCTTGTATCTCTAAGCACAAGAGAACAAAACCTCATAATTTCTTGACTATTTGTTATTATATATATTTTTTTATGTCGCTTATTTGCTCCCTTTCCTCTGACAAAGAAAACATTAAGGGAAGAGATTTACAGCTTCCATTTGTGTCTTGGAAAACCTTCTTAAAATGCTGTATGCCAGTATGCAAATGGGAGATTATAGTTTAGTTGAAGAGAGCAAATGTTGATTGCTAAAAAGCTATTTCATTTTCTTTTCATTATTGCTACTTTGGAAGGAAAAGTTTAAAAATACAACAAATTACTGAAGAATACAAATAGCCATGATAAAATAATGACATACTTTTTCCATAAAAAGAAAACAGAACAAACTAGCCAACTTGCAAAATCCAACGAGCCACACAACAACTGCAGGAGTCAAGCCAATGATCACAACGTGTTTACTTTGGATCTTTTACCTTAACTCAAATTCAGCAAAAAGGACATCAAAATGCTTGAGTGAATCTTTCATTTTTTCCGTGTAGAGGTTCAAATCCCTTAAGGCTTGGTCACGAATGATATTTCTAACTTCCTCTAGGCTTCGTGTCAGATCCTTGGCCAACGGCCTCATAGCCATACTCTCAATTTCACGATTCATAATAATTGAACCAGCAGCCAAACACTATGAAATACATTGAGAGAAAAATATTACATTTTTATGAAATTACTTATGTAAAAAACAAATAAGGTGTGATACTTCATATATTTAACAAGGGCAGTACTTAGCCTCAATTTGTTGCAAATTATTAAACAAGGGAAAGATTTAAAACTGATATGCCAAGTCATAAGCCTTCACATAAAAGGTTAAGGAGCAGCAGCTCAGTCAGGGAGACATCAGAATGGGAAGAGGTTTAAGTGCAAGGACCACAGAGCTGACAGAAAAACTTCAAAAAAGCTCTACTCCCACTAGTTAGGCAGGAAGTATTGGTAGGATATCTAGTCTCGTGTACACAAGGATTGCTTGGCTAAGAAGGGTGTGAATCCAGCTACAGTACAATCAATGGACTGTTTTGATACAGGCTAGATTGCTTGATTTTGTAAAATACATCTATTCCTTACCAAAAGAACAGAAATTCTGCAACCGTGGTGCCTTTTGTAGCAAAACTGGTCATACTAGCTATCAGACCAGCTAGACCAGTATCCTGCCTCCCACAGAACCTGTGGTTATACTTTACAGGAAATAACAAAAAACAGGTCAGAGTGATTCTTCCCTTTCATTTCCTGGAGAGCAGCTATTTAAGAGACTCCCCGCTCCAAGAGTTACACGTGGACTCCGTCTGACCAGCTCACAAACACATGAAAAGCAGATTTATTTATTTTTTTTTACTGTAACACATTAATACAACTTTTTAAAAATCTTGTTATTAAAAAGAAGCTATTCAATCATCTCTGCTGCTGTCTTCATTCTTTCAAGGATACATTTAGAACACAAGTACTGACATAAATAATACTTGCTGTATTGACAGAAATACCTTTATTGACTGAAAACATACAAGGTTGTTCTAGTCTCAAAGTTTGTTGTTAGTTGGTGTTTTGTGGTTGGTTGTTTGGTTTTTGTTTGTTTGTTGGGGTTTTTTGTTTGGTTGAGGTTTTGTTTGTTTGTTTTGTTGTTGTTGCTGCTGTGGGTTTTGGGGGGGGGGGGGGGGGGGGGGGTGTTGCTCTCCGTTTGCAACTCTGGGTCCTCGGGCCCCGCCTGGATGCGGGACCTGGAAATCCCGCCCTTACTCCTCACGCTGATATATTGATTCCTGTTTTAAGGGCACACAGTGAAGATCACCTTCTTACCTCTTCCCAGCCAAACCATCATTTGTGGGAAAATACGGATAAGGAAAGTCTCTACTTGTTGATAGGTACTCCTAGTCTGGCAACTCAGAGCACTGCACTGACAAAGACACGAGTGTGCGTTCAGAACAGTTCATACAGTCTTCCTTACTGTAGGAATTTACAGGAGGACAGTGCCTACAGCAGTATGAGTTAGCATTACTTCATCACTTTCTCCAAACCCAACAGGTCTCTCCAGTCTATTGGTTTGATCTGAAGACAGTGAAAGTTTGATTTGGAAATAGTAAAAGCTTTAGCTTACATAACACAAACAGTGAATATTGAGAGGTGCTGTTTTTTTTTTCCTCCTTGAAGCTACTGGCTGCCTCAGTGATACCCGCCAGCATTTCCCACAATGCAAGAAGTTACTACACTGGTTGGCATTTTTCCTCTTTGTTGCTGTAATCCTGGTTTGTTAGTCCTTTAGAGTAAGAAAGGATAATGGGATTCATACAGATTCATTATGGATAGTTGAAGAAAAACTGACTGCATCTTCTAATTACCTACCACGGAAGCACCATAAAGCCAACATGTCCAACCTTCATCATTTAAAGCTGAGCACAGCATCACCTGGATGATGGCACTGAAGGTCACATGATAATGAAAAGAAAAACTGCTGTTCTTTCTGCTGAGGACAGGATTATAAAGCACTGACATCTCAAATTCATTCTGTAAATTGTACCTGGGACTTCCCTGACTTCGAGGAGCCTACAATTAACTGTCAAAGCAAGCTTCAGAAGCAGAACATATAGAGGTATATTGGACTAAACAAGACAGGAATGATTGATAGAGAGTATGCACTTTAAAAAGAAATAGGAACTGGCAGAGAAAAGAATGTATACTAACAGGAGCTGAAGGGTTGCTTAAAATACAGGAGAGGCAAAGCTAAAAACACCACCACAACATCCTGTTGTGTGGTGGGCTGTCTAGACAACTCCCCCCAACTCTCAACAAATCCATGGTGCTTAGAGTCACCCTCAGGCCAGTAGACCTCAAGATGCTAAGTTTATCATTAAAGGTGTTACAAAGATTTCATCTTCTTTTCTGTAGCCAACAGACATCAATACTAATGAATAAGTATTTAGCATATCACATCCTTTTTTTCTGACACTTCAGGCTTCACTTGGTTAAGATGATTAAAGCTTACTCATTACAAAAATCCCTTATTCCTAAAGGTTGCTGCAGAAGCAGGGCTGCAAGAAACCAGGTAAGAGAAGTGGACTTCAGTGTTTTGCATAGAAATGGTTCTATTTTTAGCATACACATGAAACAAGTGAATTATGTGCAACAAATGTCAGCTCAAAGTTTTGTGTGTTTAGTATGACTTACAGTGTAATAGAGTCGTTAAAATAAAGTGACAGCATGCATTTATATTCACTGAAGATAAACTTTCCCCCTGATAAAATTCCCTATATATATTTTGATTTGTTTTTTAGATTTTCAAAGCATAAGATATACGAAAGCCCAACAGGATTAAAAAACAAACAAACAAATACATATATTTAAAAAAAAAAAAGAAAAAGAAAAAATACGAATCTGATGATACTTCATGGAATAGTTTTTAAGATGTGGTCATAATGACAGCAGACAACTGTGAAAATGAACTGGTATGCTTTTATCCCAACCAATACCAAAACCATAGCTGAAGAAGCCCCTTCGACTGAGCATCCAGAGCCAAATTCTCAAAGATGCTTACTGTAATTTTATGTGCCATTTTCAGAAAAGTTTCAGGATGTACTTGAGATGAAAACTTCCAGACTCTATGCCATAAAAAATGTCCATTAACCCCAAGTAACAGAAATACAAGAGACTTACTTCTGCTCCAAACCAAAGCTGTCCTGCAAGGTTGTCATGACGTATTTCCTCTGGAAACTTAACACAAAAGTCTCGGTTGGCCCGTTCATGTGGAATGCATTCATCCATGATTTGATTTATGATGTTCAAAACGTTATCCTGAAGCAAAATATAGGATGGCATATATACTGTGCTCACAGAAATCCCACAACTTATTTTTTTTTAACTTTTAATAAAATTTGTTAGTGAGGAACTAATTAAGATAGAAAATTCAGTATTCAACTCTTACAGTCATCACACGGAGAAAACCAGGAGGGGAATATTACAAAGAAAGAATGGCCAACTTCACTTGGTCTAGTTTTCCTACAGACTGCTTCTTAAATTCACTGCACTTGGACTATTTCAGTGGAACTTCTAATGAGTAGGTATGATTTAAAGAGCTCATTACTTCCAGCTGTTTCTCTCTAAAAAACCAGTAAATAAACTTGAAGTACATGTAAATGAGACTTCCCTCATTTCCTCTCACCAGCCTCGATGATACCCACTTCATTCTTCCCAGAAAGAATGCCTGGCAGAGTACCCTGGAGACATTCGACACTGAGTTATATTGGGGCTCCTCTGGCTGAATAGATTTAAACTCATCCTGGGAATCTAAAGCAGGTACTTTCCACCGTTGAGTCACCCATGGGCAAGGGCTGGCATGCCTGCTTGTCACCTCACCTCCAGCCGTCCAGGAGAATTAGGGGACACCACACAAGTTAGAGTGTCTTAACTGCTCAGATCCATGTCTGCACCAGGACAAAGATCAAAGACCTATAACCAGTTTCTTGGCATGCAGCAAATAATCTGTATCAGTTTATTTGAAAAGATATTTTTTACATATCCCTGCTAGGAACTGCATGGAATTTATTAACATAATAAAGGTAGATTTGGAGCATGAAAAAGACTGAGGACTTTCATTAAGGATATTTTGTCTGTCTCAAGCTTCTTCTACCATTTACAGAATTCACGTTGATTTCAAATATTTTTCAAACAAATAAAAACAAATCTGTATAGAACTGTTTAACAGAATCGCTTTAAGTGTACACTATACTGGTTTATTTTCCTCTGCATTTAAAAAATAATGTTAGACAGGAATTTTGAAGAAACCTGCGCCTTTAGTATGCTCCTCACTGAGAAAGACAAAACCTACTTTAGATACCAAAAAGATCTACATTTTCTGTAATTTCAGACTGTTGTAGCTGGTTTTTCCACAAAATAATCTTAGCATTAATGCTATAATCACATCCTTCAAAATAAAAAATAAATTAACTAGTGGCAATATTTATTACACATTGGTATAAGGTATTTGATGTGTTAGCAATTAAAACATTTTTACGTAAACGTATTTTTTGCAAGTCTGCCATGAGGTAACACATTTCATTTCAGTAAAGTTAAAAACAAACAAACACCATCCCCATACATTTAAAACACACTGGCACGCATAATACTCAAACATTTTCTCTAGAAACAAATCTGAAAACCAATTGCTCTGTAGGTCCTTCATGGCATCAACACAGACCATGACAAGCAGGTATCAGAAGAGACAAGAAAACAAAGCTAGATTCACCAACATGCAAAAAACTTAATTTTAGAGATGCACCCCTCACCCTGTGGCCTATAACATACTGCCAGGATAAATGGGGCACTCGGATCCTTAGGAATCCATAGGGATGCCCATTGTAGAAATAGAGGGAAAACCCAACCTCACAGTATTCCACAGTGGGACTGCAAGGGGAACTTCAGTTCCTCCTGGAAGACAAGAGAGCAGAGCAAAGATGCCCACACACTGTTTCAGCACCACCACCCTTAATTCCTGGTATTGAGCATAGTTCTCATCATTATTTAGTTTCATCTAGATGGGGAACCAAAGTATTTTGAAAGTAGGTCCTATAAGGAAATCAACTCCTAAACCACTAGGTTCCTACCCAAAGTTACAGAGCAAAGAATGAAACTGAGGATTACAGCATTTAAATTTTAGATGACCACAAGTCACTCATGATGTATTTTAAATGGGTTATTACTGATCCCTTTTGAGACCAAGTGCCTTGCTTGTAACTCCCACTTTATCATCAGAACACTACAGGCTGGTACAGTAGGATGAAAAAGCCAAATTGCTCTTTTCAGGTAATAAAAGTTTGCAAAGATCTTTTAGCGTTGGCGAGATGCGGTGCTAAAAGGTAACCCTTCCAGTTAAATTCTACAAGAGTTGCCAGAAATACAAAGAAATACTGAGTCAGGAAACTTTGGGAAAGACTGAATCTGATTACTGGATTTTAAATAACGCAATTCCATTTTAATTTAGCACATGATATTCCAGCTTATTTTACTCTCCACCAAACTTGAATATAGGAAAACAGTTTTCAATCTCTTGCTTTTGTTTCCCCACCCCACCCCCAATAATCTGCACAGAACAGGATGACACCCATATTGAAAACCTTGCTTCCCTAGTTCTTTTACTTTAATGCATTATTTTTCCAATACAATCTTATTTTACAGTAGCTATCAGACAGACTGAATTCCCCTTCTATAATCGCCTGCATACACACTGAAAATTCCTGATACATGAAAGAACGTTTTATGCAAATGGAGTAAAGCAATAGGACTCACACTTGGCCAAACAACTGTTCTCTATTTCTTCTTTCTAACTGTTATACCTGTAAAAAAGTACTAACATCTCATATTTTAAAATATTAATAAATACTGCAACTGAAGACAACAAGATATACTAAAGATAATGAAACTTTTTGCATAGCAAGTATAATACTAATTTTTCAGCGTATCATTTGTTTACCACCTTAATGACATTTCAGATTCTTCTTCATTTCTTCAATATTCCTATAATCTCTAGATGCCTCTGCTGCAGGGCAGCCAAGATCTACCAACACATCTTCATGCATGCCAAACTTCTTGAGATAGATTAAAAAAAAAAAGTTATTTGCAACTTGTGCAGTACTAGTGAGTGAAACCATAGGTAATTAGAAATTTAATATACACTTCCCAATGGAGATAAATCACAAGAGCTCAATCTCTGGACTAGTAGCAGTTACCTGGCTTCATGTGGGCAGCTAGTCATTTTCTCAAAAAGCTAAGTGAAAAAGCCAATTAAAATGATAAGCATCTTTTCATGCATACTCTCATGGGTATGTTAGAAGAACAGTCAGTAGAACTCTGCCCTTTTGTGTATGAATTCTGAAATGTTTCTACAAGGCAAATTGTTTTTCCTGTTTCAGGATGTGCAATTTCCAAAATTCTCTGATTTCCTACTGGGTTTATTTTATCCTACTACAGAATACAAAACAATTCCCCATCGCTTGCCTTCCCTCTCCCACGCCTTTTTCTAATGACACCCAGAGCAGATCAACTTAAACAGGAAACCTGGAATACTGACTCTCATCAAGATTTCAGATCTCAGCTGCTTTGAAACTGGGATAGCCTGTCTATATTGGCTGCCATCCTCCAATACATCGTAAGCAAATGACTCTCTTCTTTAAACTAGCTTCAAGAACCATTCAATTTTGTTAATTACAGCATTCTGCTTTGTAAGCTAAGAACAAATGGGTTCAGAGACATGGCAGTGTCGAGTTTTTGCTCTAATTTAAGCAACAGAAATCAATTAGTTGGAATTGAAGTAGTAAATCCTTCACTTGATCCATCTTTCTACATAAGACTCTGGATTTTCATGTATCCTTTGGTGGCTTTATCTGTTATCTTTTAGGTCATTTACATAGCAGGATGAGCAGAGGTTTGTTTCAGCTGCCCTGTTTAGGCTCTCCAGCAGCACAAGCTGCAGAGATGCTGCTTTAGGATTTACTCCATGTTCCTCATTTCCTAGAAAACAAAGCTCAGTGTTTCATATAACAGAGAAGACTTACATTTCATTTTGATAGGAAAGATAATGAGTGGTAGTGAGACAAAGTATGTAGTTAGCCACAGCAGAGAACAAAAAGTTGATTTATTTTCGGCTCAGCAGTGATTGGCTGCATACTTAATAATCAGAGCATAAAGCTAACAGCAACTGCTGCATTAGGTTTAGGAATACATGCAACAAGAAAAGCCAATTAATTCATCTTGTGTTCTAAAATATATGTTTAGATCAACAAAAGGTAGACTTATCTACCCTTTCATACATGTCCTTGCTATTCAATTCGTTTATTTATTAAATTTGTGTGCTATTTAGTTCCACGTGGACTTCCTGAGGTCTTTTGCAAGATTTCTTTAGAGGAAGAGAACTTCCCATGTAGTTTCTGTAGCTCTTTAGTATCCTATCTTTGAGTTATCAGTAAAATCTAGCCAAGGTAACACTGTCTGTGATAATATCACCATGAGGTTAATAGATGGTATTTAAACCTCTCCATTTCAATATAACCCTCACATTTTTTGTTTCTTTTTCTGGCTTAATGTTAAGTTACAGACCTCCTTCAACATCACATTTATGACAAACAGAAGCAACTGACAAACAAATTAAAGCCAAACAAAGGAAGATTTTGCTGTAATTACAGCAGTTAGCTAGTATTTGGGCTTTTATGGGTTGCTTTTCATTAACAGAAGTAACTAATAATACAGTGATGTACTCTTCGGTGTAAGTAACAGGATTTCAAATGACACCCAGAAGTCCTGGCTTCAGAACCCATCAGGGTCTCTTCAGACAGCTGTTTCACACATCCGGGAGCCAAAGTATCTCTCCAGACAGCAACAGGTTCCACTGCTTTCTCTCCAGCCCATCTTGCACAGATCCCAAAGGCCGTATTTCCATTCTCTCTTTTTAGCCTGATCAGCTATTTGACTGCTTCCCACTGCCCACTTCTAGATGGTCCACTTTCAAAAAGTTCCTGGTTTAGCCTAGCCCACTATAGAGCAGTACCAAAATTCATCATGAATTAAAGACAACTTGGATTTCCAACAATTTAAACGCTGTATCGCCCCAGCCCAGCAACAATTGCTGCACTTGGTGTTGAATAGCAAAATTAAAGATTCTCTTCCTGAGCTGCCTTGCTCATGTACCCTCACAAGGGCACTGAACACCTCAAATAGCACATCTTTATTAACTGAAATTTTGATCTTACCTCCTGCATGTATTCAAAATTTATTACGCATACACTGAATAATTACATCTCCCCAGGTGGAGTGACTACTGCATATGAAGTGGTGAACACTGGCACACCAACTTAAAAACAAAAGAAGTCACAGATATTTGAAGACACCTTCCAATAAAAATAATTATATAAAGCTGCAGTATTTATGTATTAGCTAAAATGACGTTTTTCACTGAACAAACATTTTACACTAAGTGTACACTTTTGACAAATGGCCTTTAAACTTCAGTTACATCTGTTTTGAGCATCCGTCTAATATGAAGACCTAATAATGAAATGAATTTCCCTCTTTTCTTACTACCCAAATACAGCTCTCAGTAAATGAAAGAGGAATCCCCACTTACAGCAGGGCTATTTATAACTAAGACTAACTTGCGAGACTACATAATGAGAGGGTATCATCCACTCTCTGCAGAGAAGAGCATTTTCAGATGTCAAAAATTTAAGTGTTCCTGATGCTATCATAAGAAAAAAAAAAAAAAGGTCTGGTCTACTCCTCCACCCCAAAAAAAGCCATTAACCAATAGTGGACATAACTGTCTTCACTGAAATGAAGTGAACCCAAACTTCTGCTGAAAAACATCCTCAGTACAGAGCTTTTCAGCCAAGCTTCTCTTCATCTGTAAGGGATAACTTAGTAACTTTATCCACAGTGAATCAAAATATTACTAGATAAATATCATGGATACAGATATGCTCTTACAGTAGTATACTGCATACTTTTTTTTACAGGCTTTAAAATGTTTGTCATTTGTTGAAGACATTTGAAAATAGTCCAGTAAGGAACCTAGTACACTAATTTACCCTTTTACCCAGCTTCACAGCAACACAGGAATGAGAGTCATTCACTTTGAACACGGGTATCTGCTGCAATAAACATAACATGGGCTTTCTACTTGACCAGTACCAGGTAATTACCTTCCGATCATGGTACGATCCAAAAACTGCCCTAAAATGTACTTCAAGATTTCCCAAGCACAGAAGAATTTCAGCCTAGTACAGAGCTGGCATCACCTTCTTCCTGTTCCTCCAAAGCTGCTCCACAGCTGAGGCCACCAGCAGAATGGAAGCAATGCAAACAAAACGTACTGCCACCTTTGCTTTGCCTTCTCCTGCTGCAGAGTGAAAGCCTCCTGCATACTCAACACGTTCAGTGCTGAGCTGGCATGGAGCCAGCTTTCCTCTCTATGGTTCTCTGCTGCAAATTAATTCCCTGACCTGCAGTGCACAGCATTTTCAATCCACTCTGCCCAGTCTTAGATAACAGGCAGTTTTCTCTGAATGACCTATTTGATCCATATGAGCAAGTGGAAACACATGAAGAAGCTTGTTAACATGGAAGCTACAATTTCAGACTACAGTAGTACACACTATTGCAACCCATTTTTTTAAAAAAATGTATTACAATATTTATCACTCCGTACATAAGATCAGATATGAATCCAAACCACAGAAAGGAGTAAAATTCTTGTTAAAGAGTTCTACTGAGGGCCCAACTTATGGTCAAGCATTTTATATTTTCTAGCCATCATGTTAATCATTCTAAAGTGAAAAAAAACAGAAGTGACCAAAAGTTTCCCAACAGCAATGAAGAAAAACTGTTAGACAAGATTTAAAGACAATTATTTCCTACTTCGAAATGTTTATCACAGCACATTTATTTTCTATCTAGCACTGCTCATTTAATGTTTTTAGGGGAAAAGAGGTAAATTCAAAATAGGCATTTGTAGCCCAAGTCCAACAGAAGAAAAATCAACTCTTCTGGTACTTAGAGGATATTTAGTGTACTTAGCACAACTATACCCAAATTTTCTTCATTCCCAGTGCTTTGAAGTACAGTAATAACATATGAAAGGGTTGAGAAGCCTGAATGTTTTCAAAAGAAACCTTAGAAGCTTTCACCCAGTCACATACAGAGAGAGCAAATGGGTACCTGACATCAACTGTTTGAAGATGTCAGGCAGCACAGAGCAGACATCTGTTGGAGAAATGCAGCTCACACAAGTAATCATTACTAAGAGTAATGAAATGACAAATGTTGTAATCAATTATAAAACAACTGAACCAGAGATCAAACTCCATAGGAAAAATAAACAACTTACAAGCTCTATTATCACAGATAAGCAGTAGAGCAGAAATGGGCATTGTCAGGAATTTAAGGTTAATCTTGATGTCATCACTTAAAAAAACCTTTTCTTCTCAGTTTCACTTCTTTTTCTAATCTGGCACTGTCCCCACTTAAATTGAACAAGACTGTATAAAAGAGAGAGCAACCTTATTTGAACAAGGCTTGGTTCACTTGCCCACCAGTGAGCCATGCAATCCTTCTCTGGCTTTCCTACATCTGCATCAAGTCTCTTAAACACAGACCTAGTGGGAAATTTTCCAGAGCCCACCAGCTCTGTTATATTTCAGAAAAGCCTCACAAACAGGTACAGTTCAGAAAATAAGCATGATTCTCTCCTCACACAGATCAATAACTAACACCCAAGCATTCTGATACAGCTGAATGGGCTGGAGCAGACCTGCTTTTGGTCCCTGCTTCTTTTCTTCCCTCTACTGTGAAAAAAAAAAAAAAAATCTTTCTCTACTACAGTTTCTAAACTTTAGGAACATAAAGACTCCCTTCAGTCAGCTTCTTCCCCCGATCTCATTACCCCACTGCCTCCTTCATTGTCTTCCACTAAAATAACTAACAAAGTCTCAAGGGTTGCAAATTAAGCAGGCTTGAAAGATTTGGCCATTACTTCACCTCAATGTACTCCTGGCTCAATCCACACTGTTTAACCTGTGTATCAATTAACAGAATAACATCAAGAATAGATTCTTGCCAACTTCTAACAAATCACTAGGTTTCAGAATCCAGCAGGGAGTTTCTTACAGCTTTAGTCTAACTTGTCTCATTTAATGACATGTATTTCTGCCTAATTCTAAGAAAGTGTTCTTCAATGGACAGATGCAATCAAACATGGAAACACTGCACCTCTGAACTGTTTCGCTGTTCATAGTGATTATGGTACATACTCTCAGGTTGCTCTTGTCAAGAATGTTAATGAATACAATTAGTATTGCCGTCAATCCTATGACACCAGCATTGTCCTATGAGCTATTTAACAGCTCTTCACAGATAACCTTCTTCATCAAAGGATGCTCATTAATGCTGACTTTCTTTTTGAAAACTGCCTTCTCTTCAGCATCGATACCATTCAGATCAAGCACGGAATAAAAGGGTGTGTTTTTTTCCCTAGCAATTCCTTATTTTCATATCAACTAAGCTTATCAGACAATAGGAGACACCTTGAGGTAAGTTTCTTCTACACCTGAAAGAGCCACTTCACATCAGACAGGCAGCAAACAGCACAAGGCCATTTTGCAGTGTGTTAGGCAGCAAAGCCAGCTTGAGAAGTCGGTCCCTTGTCTTACCTACCTTGCAGCTTTTGTTCCCACCTCCAGGCTGTCACACCAGCACTGCCAGCTTACTTTTGCAGGGGGCACATGTTAGTGCTCCACAGTAACGCCGCTCATTTCGCTGCTTAAATTCACAGAATAACTCCACAAATATGTGCATTGGTACAGCTGAAGATGGGGTTTCCTAGAGGTCTAAAGCTCAACACAGCTTATTTAAACTGGCTACGGAAAAGGATCTATACAACCACCAGTCTCCAGTTGTGTCTGCAGACACTTCTCCAGCTGCATGCCAGTGCTTTGTGCCATCGTGAATCAACGTGGATCGCACAGTGAATCAACACGACCATTTGGCTGAGACTGTGACCCCAGCCACCAAAGCCTTCTCTGTAACTCGGCTTCCAGGTGAGCCCACCTGCTCCATAGCTATTCTCTGCCTGCTGGAACACAAACTGGGCTCCTGAAGCACGCAGACTGATGAAGGATGGAAGGACAGAAGGACTGAAGGACAAGGCTGCCTCTGTTGATTGCAGAACAGTCTCAAATCAGTTTAAGCTAAGGCAAAGCTGTGCCTTGAGAGTGTGATAAAACAGAAATACCTGTTTGTCTAGATTTTTTAATAAAATCAGAGTTTATCTATCTTGTTTGTCCATACTCAACCACATACCCAAGAAATAAAGCTAAGAAATTTACTGACACTAAAATGTTTATAACTTTTCTACCAATGCACTGGTAGATTTAAAAGCCTTTACCTGATAGGAGAGAAATAAATTAAAAACCAACATAAAACTTAATTTCACCAAAAAAAGACAAAAAGTAAGAAAGGCCAGGGTGGTATTATACCACCAATAAAGAGTCAGATCCAACAACAGTTCCAACTCAAAACTGCAGAGCCCAAATCTTTGGAGGTCTCTATTCCAACACAGACAGTTCAGGCCTCAGCATCATTCCTGTCATTTGTACATTTTAAATGAGATTTAAGGATCCCCTATAGTTTACATAAATATAATGCTGCCTCCTTTGTTGAGGAATGCCCTCAAAATTTTCTTTGTCAATTATAAAACACGATGTACTTCTACACTCTTATTTGCATTGCAGAATTAGCCAGACAACCACAAATATGTTCATTAGATCTACTGAGAGAACTATTCATATTCCAGCTACAGGGTTCAATTATTTTCTAGTCAAATTTGCAAAATCCTTATGGAGGACAACAGTACCAATAATAAACAGGTCTAACACTGAGGCCAGAAGTTCCTAAGACTGTGAAAATGGAAAATATTTTTTAATTCCAGTTATCACACAAGTCAGTAGTCAGGACACTGCAAAGCTGCTGGAGTTCACCCTTGTTTAGTTATGAAACTACATCAGACTTACCCAGAAAACAAACAAATGGGGGGGGGGGGGGGGGGGGAGCCCTTTGCACAGAACAAGAAAAATTTTAAAGCAAAAAAAACAAGACTTCAACCAAGAA
>WTSP01005447.1:3249-16377 GCA_025331215.1 Actenoides lindsayi | reverse complement strand
GGGGGTGGAGTGAGAGGGGGTGAGAAGAGAGGGAGTGGGGGGGGTGGGGGGGGGGGGGGGGGGGGGGGGGGGGGGGGGGGGGAAGGATAAATTAAAAAAAAAATTTAAAAAATCAGCCATTAACATGCGCTGACAGCCCAGAAAGACAATTGCATCAAAAAAAGTGTGGCCAGCAGCTCAAAGGAGGTGAATCTGCCCCTCTTCTCCACGCTTCTGAGACCCCACCTGTGTCCAGCTCTGGAGCCTGCAGTGTAAGGACAAGACAGATCTGCCCAAGCAGGTCCAGAGGAGGGCCATGAAGATGATGAGGGGCTGGAGCACGGCCCTTATTAAGGAGGGCTGAGAGAGCTGGGGTTGTGCAGCCTGGAGAAGAGAAGGCTCTTGGGGAGATCTTACTGCAGCCTTTCAGTACTTAAAAGGGGACTACAGGAAAGATGGGGAGGGAGTCCATCAGGGAGGGTAGTGATAGGACAAGGGGTAATAGTTTTAACCTAAAAGAGGGTAGACTTGATCAGATATTGTAAAGAAGTTCTTAGCTATGAGGAAGAACTACGCAACAGGTTGCTCAGAGAGGTTGTGGATGCCCCCTCCTTGGATGTGTTCAAGGCCAGGCTGGATGGGGTTTTGAGCATCGTAGTCTAGTGGCAAGTGTCTCTGCCCATGGCAGGGGATTTGAAGTAGATTACTTTTAAGGTCCATTCCAACCCAACCCGTTCTAGGATTCTGTTTTTATCATGTCACTCTGTGACTGAAGAGATTCCCCAGATGGGCTCCCAGCAGCATTTTACCTTTTACTTAGTATTTTCCACAGCCTATTTTTATCCTCTTTCTGCACTACAATGAGCTCCTTCAGGCTGTAGGTTTGAAGCACTCGAACTTACTCCTTTACAATAAGGGTAAAGCTTTGTTGTCATTGACACCTGAATCTCAACTCATTTCACAGTGATTCTTTCAGTTGTTACATTGAGCTGGAAGAAATATGGAGATAAGTCTGGTTGAAACACAGCATTTTTGATAACCTTCACCACCTATTTTATATTCCTACAGCAACTGAGACCAACAAGTGATAACACTGAAATATGCTTCTGCTTTCTCTCAGGGCTCTAATTCCTTGGCAACATTAACTTATACTGTGATAGATAATGAGGTTCAGATTCGTAAGTGCCTGCTTCTCACCCACTATACAGCGAAGTGACCTATGCATGAAGCAGCCCACTAAAGCCTACATTTTAAAGCTTAATGTTTCAGTAAACTGAAACTGCTGATAGCTGACTTGAAAATGCTGAACTGCCAAGTGCAGTAATTCACGAGGTGCCTTCCAAGCAGGCATACAGCAGGAAAACAGCTAAGAGCCAGTGTAATATGCTACCAGTCAGCGCAGAGCCAATCACTCCTACCAGTGAGCCAGAAACACTCATGTTTCACAAATATTATAAATTCTGCACTTTACTATTCTGTGGTACAGTGAGAGGTGTAACACAGGCAGGCAAGTCTACAGTTTGCTTCAGGTCAGTGCCCTGAGAGCAGCAAATTCCTTCCTAGTGTGCTCGAGCAGCTCAAATTACACATTGCTGAGACACAATCTGCAGTTCAAGGAATAATTTTGATAAAACCATGCTGGGAACTGACTCATGTGCTATTCTGAGACCTCACTTTTCTATGCAGAGAAATAATTCTCAGCCTACTGAAACAGTGAGCAAGTACTATGATCCTGAAAACATTTTCACAATGTGAACTACTTACACACACCTATCAAATCCTACCCAAATCTCTGGGTTAGAAACAAAGGGGGTTTTATTCTTTACTCTTAAACAAAACCAATGAAGTGCCGTAATATGTAACAATAAACCTAATGACATTTCAATTCCTGAAAAATTTTCTTAAATCAATTTATCAACTCAACTAACATGATATTATTAATGTGAAAACAACAGTGATCAAGGCAAATTAATTTAGGAAATGATCACAAATGCATAAGTGATTAAAGTGTACTCAAGGTACCATTACTACTTATGAAATTCAATACCATGCAAGGTTGGGAGCAGCACAGAAAAGGACCCATTACTATACCACTAATATAAAAATACCTCACTGAATCATTTGTGCTGCAGGGAAGCCCTGTTTTAAAAATCAAGTTTCACAAACCTAAGTATGCCATCACACCTACCTTTTTTTCATTAACTTACATAGCTTTTCATCATGCACCTCTGCACACTTACTTTGTTAATTTTAACATAAACCAGGAAAGGAAAAAGTGTTTTATTCTGTTGCATTGGTATTAAGCACACAGTAAATGCAAGATACTGTATTAATAGATATGTTATGTTCTTATAATATTCTACCACTGACATACAAACACTAAAACAAAACGAGGGATGTCATTTTTACAACAGGCTGCCGTGTTATTTCACTTTAAAGTGCAAATGAAAAGCAAAGCTTTGAAAACCATTACCTTGATTCTTACTCATAGATATAGGCTACTCAACATCATGCTATATGGTCAACTCACAGCATCTGAAATCCAAGTTGAAAGATCTTCATAAGTTTTGAGAAGTTAATTTACTGTAAAAAGTGTGATTTTCAATTTTTTTTAATAATCAAATAATACCAAGACAAAACTGTAAAAGATAATTTAGAGTTGCAGTATTTCACTGAGGAAGTGTCAACAGTCTTGAAGACTGAAGTTTTCTGGATATCCACAGGAACAGCACAACACAACACACTTTTGACCAATACTGCCATTTTTGTTAAGATAGAAAACATTAAGTAGGTCCACTACACAGCATCTCATCCTTCAGGCAGAGTCCTCCTGTTTTTTCTGTTGACACACTGCAGTAAAGTTGGACCTCTCGAACAATAGTGCCAAAAGTTGAAAATATAGACAAGGGCATAAAATTGAGCTCTTCACATAAGGTTAAGATCAAACAGAATATGTCCTCTCTCTAAAAGGAATCATAGTTTTTAAGACTTGTGGTCTTCCAGAAAACACATGCTAATTTAAAGACAATTCTCTAATTAATAGAACAAGGTAAGATTTCAAAAGATCATAGGTTCAACCACCAGATGAAAAGGCAGAAGTTCAAGGGATTTTAGAAATCTTCATCCTTAGAAAACACTACAATCTGATACAAAAACTGTGTCTCTAAAATTCATGGAAGTGAAAACTGGGAACAAACTGGAAACCTTAATACATGGAGAAAACATGGACTAAATAAGAAAAAAACACAACAGATCATGCAAAGACTGGGAGTTTGGTTAAGTAGGTTCTGTGGTCATAAGTGCCTTTTCAAAAAGCATTTCTTGAAGAGTCAAGAAAGAGCACATTTCCACCAAAAAAAAAAAAAAACCAAACCAAAAAAACCCACCAAAACCAGTCTCAGAATTGTGTGACTGTTGTTGCAGGTATCAGAGCTACTACACAACGTAGCCACTCTCACACATGAACAACCTTCTATTATAACCATTTTGACCCAAGGGAAGACTGTTAGTTGTACATTATGCTTAAACTCCACTATACCTTAACAGAAAATCTTTTACCATTTTTCCTCTTGCCACACAATCTCTGATTAGCAAATATCTACATTCTGAATCCTTACTAAAACATCACTCTTCTGGCTTGGCATTTACATGACTAATTCTTAAAAGGAGAAACCAAAAAAAAAATCCCTTTTCCACAGACTACTACAAAATAATCTAAGTCCTAACTAGCAAAGCCATTTTTGACATAACTTATGACAATGATCTGACCTATCCCACAGAACTTCAAAAATCAGAAATTACAAAACCAGCTACATGAAAAGAAAACTTCTCTCCATCTTTTCTTTCGGCTCTAGCAGCAGACTGTTTTAGTAACAGCAATTTGACAAACAAAAAGAAGAAATTACCTGGCATCAGAAGGTATTACGAGTCACAAGGTGGTGAGTCACTATATAACAAGTCAAGCAAACTGACCACAGAGCTATCAGAGTCTGCATTTCCTACACTCCTACAGGTGAAACATTCAGAGAAGCTCCTTTTTGAACAGAACAGCTCCTCAGGTCAGTCTATACTACAAGAAACAAATTGGAAAACCTGCACGCCTGCAGAGAAACAGGGAATAAATTGTCATCTCCAGGGATAGAACCAACAACAAGGAGATTATCTTGCACCATTATATTGTTCACCCATGCTTATTATCATAAAATCTTTCCTTAAAAAAAAAAAGCAATCAAAATAATCTGGAACGAATCTGCCTAGAAAGTTCATGGAATGTCCATTACTGAAGGTTTATAAGAACAAGTTAAATAAATATTTGTGAAAAGTGGTTTAGGTACAGCTGATCCATCATGCAGAAGACTAAAGTCAATGACACTTCAAGATAACTCTTGCCTCTTCACCCCCACCCCCCCCCGACGTCACTGCATTTTGACTGTTACTAAATTTACAGTTTCCAGTATGGTAAACCCTTAAATTCCCCATTTTTCTCCAGGGACACTACAGAATATCTTCAGTTTTCTACCAAGTACCCAGAAGTATTAAAATTGTTTCTGACATAATACATTGACTAACAATCCTTTCTCTCTCAGTACTCTTCAAGAAAACTGAGTACTTCAAATTTAGTTTCCTTGAAAGCAAGCACGTAGTACCTGATTTTGTCTTGTCAGACTAACTTGATATGAACATGTACTATAATGATCAAGGTGCTGTTCTTCAAACTCAACTGCACTAGGGATGAAATTTTCCACATAATCAAGTTTGATACTTTTTATTATTAGCAGCAGTAAGAAATTCTAGCGAAGGGTGTATCAGGATACATCCTTCACACTTAACTGTCATTTTTCACTTGGTGGAGATGTAAATGAATCTTTATTTCTATGATCTTTCCACTTAAAATTCTCCTGAGTTCACAGCAAGTGTTTACTTTTCGTATAGAAACCCTCAAACCACCTGAGCATGGTGCATTCTGATCTGGAACCTACTTTGGTTTAAAGTGTTTTTCTTGGCTGTGACTGGGAAAAAAAGTATCAAAGCTTTTGTGATAGACTTCATACTTGCACAAATGTAGTTACTACCTCTAAAAATTTGCATTTTATTATTGGAAAACTTGGTGTAGAATGGCAGACGGTGTGACAAAGAAAGTAACATTTTCTCAATTGTTTTTCAATTTCTGAATTTTTCTTTCCTTAAGAAATCAAACCACAAAACCAAGTTAGAGAGCTAGATTTAGCCGAATTGGGGTTTGCAGTCACTGGGTCTTCGACCCTCAAGTCTCACTCAAAGCACAGCCAAAGTTCCAACAAATGCTCTCGGGAATCTTTTCTTTAGGTGAACTATGTTATACAAGAGGAACTTAGAAACAGATTCATACTTTTGCAATAATTTGCAGATAAAAAACCCTCTTTTGCTTGGTTCCACAGTAGCTCCTCTCATCATCAAGACTATTTATATGAAGCAGATAATATTACCAAAAAAACCCAGCAAAGCTCCTAGCTGTCTTCACATCGTTCACTTGTAATAAAAAGCTATCAGATTCACAAGGTACCAAAGCAGTTACAGAAGACATGGCAACTTCATATTGTCTGATTTTGAAATATGTCTTCTGTTCTAGTAAGCTCTGTTGGCATATTTTGTATAAAAGGAAACAAAGTCTTTAATATATGTTCCTACTTAAGTGTAAGCATCAACACTCTTAAATGAGATGCAGTAGATTTAATTTATGGATAGTGTTTTCAAAAATGCACCCTTTAAACGAAGGAAAGGCATACCTCTACCAAAGGTTCATTTCTACATGATTTGACAATGGAAACTAATTAAAACCATTTAAAAAAGTGTAATACATTTAACGTACACAAAAATATCAGTGAAATCAGGAAGGTGCCATTTTGGTTACCTGACAAGAGCGAAACTGGTTGACTAGCAGTGTACATCTCTGAGGGTCTTTTCTTCCATCCAAACTGTCCAGTTCAGCTGCTACTTGATTTAGTTCCTCATCAGCGTAGTAGAACTGCGCAAGGAGCTGTGGATCTGTTCTCTGTATTGACGACAAAGACACATAGAATATTACATTATTTTTGCAAATAAAACCCCACTTCAGCAAATTATAATTATTGTATTTTAACATTAATTTAAAAAAAACACTTCAGGAATAAAAATCTCTCACAAACTTGGTGCATTACTCAGCTATTGTTATCTCCAAAATCATACCAGAATTCTCTCTACTTGTAGCATAATTATGTGTTGAAGTAAACAACTGAACCCCAAGTTTTGTTTATTAAACAAAAGTACACTTCACTTCTAGGGAAAAGACGACAAAGTTGCTTTCAAAGTTAAAAGAAACAAATAAATCACTCGAAATCTATCAAGCAATGTGATAATCTCTGAAGCACTGTGGTAACCCCTGCAACACCATGCATGGTGCTATCTGGCCAGAATCCTCACGTTGAGGAAGGATCACAAGAATCAAGCCACAAAAGGGAAAGATACTGAATCAACCAGATACATTACCAGGGCCAAACAGATGTAAAGACTTCACAAACAAAATAATACTACTAAATGCGGCATTACAGGAACAAAACTGCACCACAAGTCTTCCAAGCAGCAAGGAACAGAATTATCACAAGGGATTTCTGGCCACATAAAAACTAAACAGCAATTATTGTAGAAAGAACAGTAGAATAAAGGAATGCATCATCAAAAATAATAACAAATACTAATAATAAAAGTTAACCCCATAAAGAAGATTTTTTTTTTTTCAAGAAATCTGATCCCTATGAAAGCTTTCTTCAAAATATTGGAAAAAATAACAGAGATCAGTGTGTGGGGAGAAGAATTTTGACTGTTAAAAGAGCACGGACATAGGTGTAGAAGGGCAAGAGTAGCTTTTTGTAGGTGCCAGGAACTTGGTAAAAGATTCATGGGCTGGGATGAGCACAACTTCCTGTTACTCCAAAGAAGTCAGTAAAACAGACACAAGATTTGCTGGAGATGTGTATAAAATTAAAATAGTTTTAATTGTAGTGTAAGAAACATAAAGACCATATTAACAGTAGACTCAGAATTAGAATTACTTCCTACTAGATGAAAGGAAAAAAACAACAACTCCTGATACTGCAGAAAACAAAGAGCTGCAAAGGATCTGAAACAGATTCTTAATGCACTGAAGAATGAAACAAAAAATACCTTCGGAAGAACAAGGTTATGTATAGAATGAGTAAAAATAAAGACCAACTTGTATGGAAGCAATTCAGAGACTCAAACATTGGGAAAAGAAAAAAATAGCGTAGTGGAAAACTTGAAGGTAAGAAAACAATTGGGTAAAAAGGAAACATTGCTTTTATAAACTTAAAAAAAAAATAAAAGCAGAAATTACCAAGAAGCAACACCTTTTAAATGGCAACTAAAGAAGTACAAGGTAAGTACATCAGAGTAAGACGTGTACCAACAGAAACAAGTGTAATACAGTGAAGAAATTAGTCAACAACAAACCAGAAGATAACATCACTTTAAAAGACAACATCACCAGGTGCAACAAATGGCAAAGGACAAAAACCCTGATAGTATAACATGGAAATAGAAAATGTTATTGTTTCCAACATATATCTGAAACACTAACCATTTCCACTCTTGTAAAAGGATAAAATAACAAAGTCCTTGAGGGCTGGGCACATGGATGCAGCAGGATCAGAAATGCTGCCATTAGCAAACCACATATTTAAGGCACTAACAGAGGTGATAAAGGTACAATGGGGAGCTGAAGCTTGTGCTTCACATACACCCAGTCCTGCATCACCAGTGCAGAAGACAGGAGCTGCCTGAGAACACACAAAGATCTGCAAGAAACTTCTACCAACAGAAATGCCATCAGGAATACTTAGGAAAAAAAACCAAAACAAACCAGTCATTTTTGCTTAATCCTTCAAAGGAAAAGTGTTAACAAAAGGTACCACAACGTCTTGTTAAACTGCCTATTCTGGTCTCCAGAAGATAAAGGTCCTGCTGAAGAATCCTTTCAGGACAGTACAACAGCAGTAAAACCTACACAGCCATTTAGTCCCTGAAAAGGAATGGCAGAGGATGAACACCTTTTGAAGGGAAGAGTATATCCTGTGCACTTCAGAGGATCAAGGAGTTCACTACCACAAGTATTTTGTCACCCAAAGACTTACGGAAAAAGACTTACTCTTCCAAGTGATGCTAAATATGCCCTCAGTTTTACATGCTGACTTGGTTCTCAGTCAGCAGTTTTAGTAACAAGACAGCAACCTGCCCTGAAAACAGAGGCACTGACTCCTATTCCTACACCTCTTGTGTGTGAATACAGCAATTTAAGGCTACCTTTAACATTGCTGTGAGCTGTCACACTGCCCAGCAGCTTCCTACATCACTTGACACCACCCAAATTCTGAGGCGAGTCAGAAATGAAACAGCTTTTCAAACACTTGAAATGTAGTAATTAAAGTGTTCCTTTTTTCTCCTTTAAACAGCCACTTTCTACAAAATAGACAGCCTTTCCAATCATAAGCTTCTTCCTCTTAATCCTTTCCATGATGTCTTTTATTAAGCAGTTTCAGTACCCTACGTCTAAGCTGTCAAAAACTTCCAGTCTTGAATAATGCATTTGAATACAGTCTTGATAGAAAGGTGCCCAGGGAAAAGGATAAAGCTTGCAGTATATGGTCAGGAAAACAAACAAAACTCAAAATGAATGATAAGGAGAGCCTATAATTCAACTACTAAATTTCATTTTGTTTAGGTCTAAATTTCTCTATTTCTAAAGTAAGGCTGAGCAAAGCATTTCTTTCACCATCCATCTCCTACCCTTCTTTTTTTAATTATTATTTCTGATTTTCACATTTTTCTTCAAAATCCATTAAAACTTTCTAGACAAAGCTGTTAACCAGAGATACAGGAGTTTGTGTGAACTGTGGCAAAGCGTGACTGCTGATTTATAAGCATCTAGATTGAACTGCAGAAGCAAAATAAGGCAATTTATTAAGACTGGTCCCAAGCTAAACAAGTAAGGCTGAGATGCTTAGTTCCCATGTGGCTGATCTTTTAAATTGGACGAACAAAAGTTTTAATTGAGTTCTCTCTACTGTGTTATGCTTGGTGTGGATTAGTAGCGTGATCTTTGATTAATTGTGTCAATCATACGTAGTCCCTGGCAAGCCAAAGCTGCATGAACCTCTAAATCTCCTAGCAGGGAGCTGCTTAAAGCAAATAAGTACAATTTTCTAAATTCAATTTGTTCCAATTGGTAGCAGAAAGAAAGAGATAGCACTGTGCTCAATGTCATTTTTTACTTTCAGTTTATGCAAAGTATAGTTCAAATAATCCTATCCAAATTACTTACTGTTCTTCGGCAGAAAAAAAATTAACAATTCCCATCCTCAGCTGTTCAAATTAATAGAGAGATTTAATTCGAAGGCACCTAACAGAAAACCTACCACTTACTCTGGTAGTTTGTTTCAGGAATTAATCACATTTATCATCAAATTAACGCACCTTCCCTCTTGTTTTTGTATGCTGGACTTCAAAATACTGCTCATTTTGTCTTTTTCCACTGAAGCATTGAGTATTTCCGTTCCTTCTATTTGCCTCCTTCTGCATCCAGACTGCAATAGCCCCTTTAACCACATCACCACTGTAGGCTGCACGGGTGTTGTTGGGATTTTGGGGGGAATGTTTAGCTGTGGGTTTTTTGGGTGGGTGTGTGTAGACATATCCCACGTGCGATGGTACTGCTGTTGTTTAACATGTCACCACCCCAACGCCCGCCTGCGTGGCCAGGGAGAAGTCTCATTCTGTAAGTACACCCTGCACTCCTTCTGTCTAATGCTTCTTGATATTCTACATCTAACATTCAGAAGGATTCAGCCCACCAAATGGTTCAGGTTGTTCGGGGGGGCTATACTGGTAGTGCATTATTTACCATACCAACAGCTACTTTTTAAAAAAAACCTTGTAGACGCATCACGTAATATCACATCTTTTAATGAAACAGCACTCACTGAATACTTAAGGATTTTTTTTTCCCACTCTCCTTAGGTGAAGTATCAAAATGAGCAGACTGCCCACTGACCACAAGGTCAGTGGAATACTATCCATGTGAATAAGCTGCATTTACTATTGAGCTGGTTTTGCCCATGAAGTCCTACCAATGAACAGTGACTAGGATTACCTTAGTTCAGTTTGTTTCACAAAGAATTCTGATGGGATTTTTCAAACAGGACTTATATGGACCAGAAGAGAATGTTAAAATGACAACAATTAAGAGACCTGTCAGCTTCAGGTTATTAGGTAAGTAACAGGTCAATAAAATGGCTTCTTGCATGTTGTCAGATGAAAAGATGCTAATCTCACATCTTATGAACAAACTGGACTACCAAAATCAGAAGCTGTCACAAAAGCGTCAACTAACTGGGAAAGGAAGAAATTCTAGCACAGACTTCACAACACAGGACAGAAGTAAACAGCTAGACCAAGAAGTGATACCACGCTGAGAAGCCAGTGTGCCAAGAGATCAATGTCAAACCATACAGTAATCCTGGAATGTAAGAATTGCCTTCGAAAAGCACATTTCCAGAAATAAGGGTTCTTCTTGGGAAGGATTTCATCCTTTCAAAACAAAATTGCAAGCATCTTTTCTGTGACTTTTAACAGCAGCTTTCAAATATCAATACTGCTTCTTTGAGTAAGATATGCGTCATATTATAAACATTACAGACAACAGCCCATAATTTGAGCACTAAAGAGATTCCCCCAGATATCCGTGATCCTTTGTAGACAAGTAAAGATAGTTTTCAGGCTTTTTCTTCCATTACTGATATCACTGATATCACAACAGGCAGAGAGCACCCACCACTGTAAAGACAGACAGAAGACACGAGCATCCCAAACGAGCCTGAGAAAAGATTAAAGCAAGGGAACCACGCAGTGAGCAGGATCCCAGCTAGCAGTGTAACTGTCTTCCAGTGCCTGTCAGCTATACTCTGGAAAATAATATCCATCTGTTCGGTTTACAATTGCTGATCTAAAGGCTTCAGAACAAGAGCTATATCCCACCAACCATGTTTAAAATCAAATCCATGGACTTGAGATGAAAGGCTCCAGATCCCCTTGTTCACTAGCACTTCAACACTAAGCATTGATGTGTCTCCCACATGCTCAGAAACTCCAATTTGATCCCTATAGAAAGAAACTCTACGGAAAAGCATTCGTTATATGCATTCTGCTGATGTTAAGTCCAGACTCTTTTTTGACCAAGGAACAAAGTAAACCTACATGCATTGGGGTAACTTTCCAAGCAGTACTTAGTAAAAAGGTGCATTTTACACAAGTACATGTATTTTATTACATACCTCAGCAAGTGATTCACAACTGCAAGACAATATTGGGTGATAGTTCAAGCACGATACTTTTAACTGCTGTAGGTACCACATGACACTAATCTTCCTTAGCCGGGAAGGTTAACAAACATCAACTGCCTGCTCAACAATTTCTGTTCTGCCACAACTCTTAACAGATGAAGTGAAAAGTTTTAGTGCAAGGCCATGGCATTCACATCAGTGGAACTGTCACCCGTGTAGCTTCCTTTCCCCTTTGCTAAGGGAAAGGGGGTTAGAAATGGCTATTGCTGAATGCCCAGTTCTCATTCTACATCTGCTGTCTGCTATACTTTCAGGCAAAGGAAAGAATGGCATTGTCACATGCTCAGACAGAGAGGATCAACTTCATACTTCCCATGCCCCAAAATAAATGCTGCCGTTATCAGACAGCACCAATAGCAACAACTACTGTACAGCACAGAAATGAGAAAAAGTACTTTGGTAAGTGAAAGCACATGGCCTTTGAAATGGAATTTGGAAAGGCTACAGGTGAAGAACTTGATCCTACTCTGCAGCATACAGAAACCACCACCCCACGTTTTGGAAAACAACTCACTGTACAAGTTGACAACATGTTCTGTGCACAAGGCAGAATTAGGTCCTAAACATTTTAAATACAGCCAGTGATGAGGCAACGTAGCTTTTTAAAGCTTAACAACTGATGTTGCACGTAACTAGTTTTGTGCTAATGAAACAAACTAAGACTTATGTAACATTATTAGAAGGAAAAAGTGTTTTGTTCAAAAGTAATAGGATTTGGGTGCAAAGCCTCGAGTTTAGTCATTGCCAGGGTGAAAAAATGACAGTGACAGAAACTTCTCCAATTCAAAGCTGACTATATCAGTCACATTTGCACTAGTAGGCTTAACTGGCAGAGGACAAGTTGCAAAGATGTAAAGTATTTCTCCAGAAAAGGATACGAGCAAGTTGCTGTATCAGTTCATTTTTCACCTCACACGTAAGCAAACGTACTCACAGGCTTCCTTTGGACAGGTCCTTTGAAATTTTCATCAATTTCTAAATGCTAATAAACAACAGTAAGAAACGTTCATTCAGGCAGGTAAGAGAAAGTTTCTGATAACTAAATTCAAATGCCATAATTTTTAGTAGCAAAAATATTTTTTCATATTAAATTAAAGAGGAACTATGCTAGTCCAAGTACACAGCTGTTTGCAGGGCTTTTTTGTTTGGTTTTGGTTTTCTCTTCAGCTTTCTTTCATTTTATTTCGACATACTGACTACCTGAAGTGTTATCTGTTAAGGAAAAAAGGAAAAAATCCCTCAGCATTCCCCCTTTGTAGAATGTACTGAAGTCTTAAACTAGTGTTGCACATGCATAAAAAAGACCGGGATGAATACCACGATTTGTAATTGGTCATGAAGATATGTAAAAAACAAGCACTGTGAGAAAATCTACAGCCTGGTTAAAGCTTTGCCAGCTGCTCTGTGTTTATCTACAGAATATCATTACACAAGCGAGAAAGACAAATGAACAGCTTGTTAACACAATAAAAAGCTAGCAGCACTTTAAGCAAAAAAAATTAGCGTGATGATTTATGGGACAACAAAAATCAGGTGGATGAGTTTTTGCAATACTAGCACACACTCTCTGAACAAATATAAGTGCTTTGTTTCCCATACAGAATGATACAATATCCCCCCCCCCCCCCCCGCAGCACCACCTGGGGGGGGTTCAAATGAATTAGAGGGGCTGATACTTTAAAACGGCCACACTTTTGGCCTCCCCCCCGTATGGTTTAGG